>VXAK01005061.1:37747-48444 GCA_013399435.1 Arenaria interpres
AAAGATATTAAACACAACTGGCCCCAAAACTGAGCCCTGAGGGACACCACTGGTGACCGGTCGCCAACGGGATTTCACCCCGTTAATCACAACTCGCTGGCAGCGGCCATCCAGCCAGTTTTTAAGTTTCAAAGTATAAGAGACTTCTTTCAAAACCATTGTTTGTCTTTGGCCAGTTCCACTTGTATCCAGGCTAGGTGAATGTTTTAACCAGGATGATCCTTCCCTACTGGGCTGTGTTCCCCTACCCTTTCAGGAAGACAGAAGTAGGTTTTCATGATCAGTTGCAGGGAGTTGACCTCATTGATATATGTATGTATGTGTGATCTTTAAATACGCTCTTGGGGTGACTACCACAGGTACATTTTACCATCCTGTTATTATAGGCTAAATATCTTCGCATATACAGAGGCAGGGAAAGGAAGCTTCTTTAGCTAAGGGAAAATAGAGACTGTGGGCCAGATCCTCAGCTGGTATAAATCATGCTTGCTCTGCTGAAGCCACTGGAGACATACCAGCTTACTTCAGAGAGGAAGCAGCCATGTGTTCTTTGTGACTTTCTTTTTTAGAAGCATCTTTATAGAGTTGCAAATGTGTTTCATATCCTTGGTCCTGGGAGGAGACCAAGCCAACACTTCAGTACATTACAGCATTTTAAATACAGTAATTTAACGATGCCCGTTAATCAGTCAGCTCACTCACATGGAAAGTCTTTACAAATGAGAATATATAACTTTCAGTTGTTACTGTTAGACTGAAATTCTCTTTTTTTTTTTTTTTTAAATATAATTGGTCTCATTTTTTTCAGTGCCAAGTAAAAGCAGAGGCATTTTCCACCCTCTAAATCTTCCAAACTGTCACTACCCATAGTCTGGGACAGTTGCTAGAGAGGAGCTGAACTGCTTCAGGGTTTAATGTGGTCTCTGTGAGGGCTGGGTCTGTCATTGCCCAGTGATGTAATTTCATTAGTTTGTAAAAAAATGGTTGGGCTGGGACAATTTGCTTGCATATACTTACATTCCTACTACTTATATAGGGAATCAATTTTTAAAAGCAGATAGCAGAGACACGATGGAAATGTTCTTGCTTGAACTGGTGCCACATGGCTGCATCAGCCCATTTAGGGGTGAGCCAGGGACAGAAACTCTGCAGTCTTTCATCAGTCTGACATACCTATAGTTGATTGGCACATAGAAATACTGCCAAATTAACAATAAAAGGGAGGAAAAAATATCCCTGAAGGTGTGCTTATGAAAATTGCTTTCCTGAGACTTATTTAATAGGCCAGGGAGGACCATTAGATCATCCCAGCTCACCTTCTGTACATCACAGGCCATTAAAATCTTGCTTAGCTATCCCTGTGTTCAGCCCCAAAGCTGTCATCTGGATTAAGCATTTCTGTCAGAAAGCAACAAGGGTGTCCAGAGAAGGAATAGGAAGGACCATGGTACTGCCAACAGCTGAAGCTCTAGATGTTGCAGTATGCTGTATATGTAAGGTTTGTCCAGACGATCTCAGGGGGTGAACCAAACTCTACATTGCAAAGTAAGGTTCAAAAGCCTTAGAAAAAATGGACCTGTTAGTCCTTGTGAATCTAACATCACAAGAAATTCCCTCCACATTTTAGAGCTGGAAGTTGGGATGGAGCTATGGATGTGGTGGAAGATGTTCTAGGTGAGTGCCTGGGGAAAGGGCCATGCTATAAGCAGACCTATAGTGTGTCTGCTAGGAACAACTGGACTTTCATCATGCATCAGCAATGAAGCATGCCCAGACATGACTCTGTTTTTGGCAAGGATTAGTATCATCTCCATAGCATGGGAGGAAAAGATCTGGAAAAGCCCATTTGTGCCCAAGTGATGTTCCAGCTCTTCCTCAGAACCAGCGGTACTACAGTTGGACTATGAAGAAACCCTGTTTTATAGATGTATGCATATGCCATGTGAAGGAGAGAAATATCATTAGGATCTGTAACCCCCTTGAGGAGAGTGTTAGATGCTCTGATTTGCAGACAGCAAGAGTGACTTCATGTGTTTTTGTGTTGTCTCAGACTTTGTTAACAGACATGTTATGCTCTTGCTTGCTTTCTTTCCCTCCCCCTGGTTTTGCAGCCACATCTGACTGTTTCCATAAAGCTTCAAGTCATTTGGGGCTGGAAGGACTGGTACTGCATAGGACAGCATAGTTACATATATGCAGACATAAAAACAAAAAGGAAAGAAACAGAAAAAAAAAAAAAAAAAGTGGAACTCCAAACTGCATCACTTTTAATCATACATCGAGATTGCAGAAGCTGGTAATGGTTGTGTCCAATGCAAATCAGAACAAATCACCTATGTGGGCCGGTAGTAAAATGAAGCAATGACCAGTCCGTATTGAGAAGGAGTTTCTACCAAGTCTTATGCTGCTAAAAGAAAACAGAAAAAAGATGGGTATGGCATGGCTAGGTAACAAGTCGATCTGGGTAAAGTGGAGCTCATGTGAGATTATCAGCTGGTGAACTAAGTCCTTAATGACCCTTGTTTGAGCATTGCTGCTCTTTTCGGACAGTAGTCACAAGAGTGACTACACCACAGTGCTTTCATGAATGTGGGATCAGATTGCCTTACTTCCTGTTCTACTCATCACATTCTATACTGCACTTAAACACTTGTGCTTGTAGCAACCTACACTTTTGCTCCGCAGAATCAAGTCCACAGCATTAAATTTTGAAATACCTGTCATCAATGTGTTCAGTATTGCCTACTTCAGTATTTAGCATCAGCTGAATGTGAGCTTCTGTTTGTAACATGCTTCCTCACATGAGAAAAAAATAATCCAAAAAAAGTTTGTATTATTCTGTGCAAAAGTATGTTGTAACTGATATGCTAGGCCCTCTTGTTTGACTTTACAATGTAATATGGCCATTAGGTAGTATTTTGAATTTTAGCTCTCAAAAGAACATAAAATGCTAACTAATTAAGATGGCTATTTCTCATACTACAAATAACTAAAGACTATTAAAATATCCCTAATGAGGATAAAACAGTTGTGTAATGTTCAAAGCTATGACAGCGCTCTGTAAGACTAATGAGTAAATGCCAACTGATTACAAAGGAAACAATTATAGAGGGTTAACAGCTATGAAATTAATAATGCTTGTTAATCTTTAGGTAAGGTTTAATAATCACTTGATAATTATTTAATTTACAATAACTCTCCATATTAAATCTAAATGAAGCGTTATGTTCCCAATTTGATATTTGTGGCTTTAACCATGCTACTGGGAGTTGGGCAGCTAAAGCCTTGTTCTTAGCATTGAGACCACATAATCTGAATAGGGACCTTAATTAAGTGTTACCAAATGTATTTTACTTGGCAGTAGAAGGAGAAAGACAAAGTCTTGGATCTGGACAGAGGCTTCAGATCTACTGGCAAGTGAATGTGTGTGTTCAGGGGGAGGAAGGGCTGTGATCCATGCTTGATTTGTTTTGTTGGAACATGGTACAGCAGCTAAGATTAGATACCTGCAGCTTGGGCCAAGCTTTAAAAAAAGTTAGGGAGTGGAGTAGGACGAGAGAGAGAGAGACAGAGGCAGAAATAAGTCAGCAGCTGACTTTGGTGTCATTCTGTTGCCTGTGTCCTGCTCCTTAGCCATTCATTGTGGCTTTGAGTGGTTTCTGGTTGCAGATTGGGTTTTCTTTTCTCATCTATTGACACATTAAATGCTCAGCAGCAATATTAATTGGGTGAACATTATTCCTTTTCAATTAAAGAGTGGATAAAGTTTAAAAAGAAGTATATAAAGCCTAGGATTTTAATCTAGATATCTTTGTGTTTGGGAATCCCATTTCACTGCTTTGCTTAACAGTTCAAGCTTAATTTTTGGTAGAACCAGTAAAAAAATGCGGTCATGATTCAATACAGTGTTTATGCAAATACTGGTGTCCCTCTTGACTGTGCCAGATTATTTGAATACTCCTGTCTTTAAGCCAGCATTTAGGTCCTACTGCAATCAAGCAGCAAGAGCACAGAAATGGGAAATGGATTCTGTACTGCTTCTTGCATTATGAGCATTATTTGCCACCTCAGCTTGATCTGACAGTCCCCATTAAAGGTAGAAGAGGTATTGAAAAGTGCAGAATGCAAAGCCTGACTTTCTGATCTCATAAAGTCTGCAGTGATGGAAATTAAATTTGCATTTTTATTGGGTTGCAGAACAACACAACTGAAAAGGAGTCCCGATGACTCTAACTCTCCCAACACTTAAAGATGCTTTCGCATTTTGTATGCATTGCAAAAAACTAAATAGAGACTCTATTATTTTATTACTATATTATTGTAGTCCATTGATCCAGTGTATGTGTAGTGTATGATCCAAAAGTAAACAAAGATGTCAGTGAATGTGGGTATTACCAAAGCAATTTACCGGTTTGTAGTTCTTTATCAGTAAAGAGATATGTTTACATGTTGGGTTTTTTTTTTAGGTCATGTTAGTCTGTAATAGTATGAACAACAACAAAAAGCTAAATAATTTATATTGCCTGGTAATTAATTTCTGAAGCATTTTTTTGTCACAATGAATCTTGTGAGAATACAAAAAGAACACCAAACCAATACCCACAACAAAACCTTGTTGTCGTTATGCAAGGTAAAAAAGTTGTCATGTCATGAAGTTACAGAATAGAATAAAAAATTAGTTTGTTGGGAATTTTTTTGCCAACATGGAACAAAAATCTTTTAGTAAAATAAGAACAACCATGTTATCCGGGAAGACACTTTATTCATCTCTCTTTTTCACTGCCAAAATTCCTCCCAAAACTTTTTCCAACTACTTTTTTTTGGCTTCCTGCTAAATATTAAAAAACAAAACCCAGTAAAAGTACTTTTTCATATAATAAGAGATCTGCTATAAGCAAATTCTGTAAGAATTCTTTCTTACAGAAATAAACTTGAAAACCCAGTAAAGTAATAGCAGAGTATTTGAGAAATGCAAGTGAAAATGTCTCCTAAATAACTTTTAAAAAATAATAGCAGAAATTTTTTTTGTAAATCACTAAGTGTCAAAGAAACCACTTTGTGCTATTAGGTTTTTTTTTCATTGGCCTTTGCAGAAGTAGTTATTTGTAATGTTCATCCAGAACTTTTGGCCTGAAAATCATGAAACATTTTACAGAGTAATTGAATCAAGCATCACAGTAGTGTAATGCAGTACGGATAGCATTAATCCATTTTATAGATGGAGAAAGTAATTTAGCTGGGATTACAGTTTGCCCAAGGTCACACAGCAATTCTGTGTTAAAACTAGCGCTAGTTCTTTGTAGATATTATTATCAATTCTAGGCTGTGACCTATAGACCAGTTAATTAACATTCAGTTCCCATATTGTTCTTGATTGGTAATGAAGTAAGCAAATATAAATAGGGCTTGACAATTTTTCATGTGGAGTTTGTAATAAGAAGTATGCTATAAGGAAAAGAAAATGAGTATTAAGTCATGAAACGTTATTTAAGAACTGAAAGCAACAGAGAAAAAAACAGTTCACAAAATTCTTTTTAGTCATGTTCTTTCAATACTCAAATCTGGTGCTTACACTACCAATTATTATCCCCAGTTAATGAGTTTGACAGTATTGCAGGAGCTGTAATTTTCACAGGGAAGAACTTCTCCCAAACAGTTTCAGAAATGAAGCAGATCCAAGAAGCTTGTCTCCCATCATTGTATTTTCTTTCATTTTTTACCTACAACTGTAGGTATCAAAGAAGCTACAAAGAAAATTCTGTTCTTTGGCTGTAGTTGACTTATTCTGCCTGTCTTTTAATATCCCCAACCAATAAGCAGGATGCGGTAGAATTTGAAGAAAGAAAAGATGTTTACAAATGCATCAGCATTGTCTTCCTTCCATTTGTTTATTGAAAGAGGATTGAACTGCAACTTAGCTAAATTATTACACCTGCTTTACCTAGGACTGATTTAGTACTAGGAGCTTGGAAATGCACAAATACAGGTTTTGAGGACATATTTTTGAATACTAGGACTTAAATTAGATATGACTTGTCTCTTTTGACCTCCAGGGTACCACACAAGATATCTATTTACTGAGGCATTAGACACAACAGACATTTAAGAGGCATATATTGTGCCCTAAAGGTCGGTTAAAAATTGTGCTTTTTTTATTCCTATAATTTTTTCGTAATTTCTGACATTTAATTAGTGGGTCAGTTGTTACTTCAAAATTATTGTGAGTTTGTTGGTATCTGTCTTAATTCATTTTGGTTTTAAGTAATAATTATGCCTGGAGACCACGGGATAGGTACTTGCATCACAAATGGCAAAGAATGCAAGCTGCTATCTTTGAAATCAGTTCTGAACTTCCTCAGAGCTTGGGATGCTTAGATTTTGCTTATTATGAGGAACAGGTCAGGCAGGGTCTTGTGGAGCATTTGAAATTTCTCAGTATTTGGGATGGTTCTGGTAGGCAGCTTTATGTTCCTGCATGCCCAGACATAAACATACAGATTGATACGCATAATCTGTTCATATTTCTGTTGTGGTCACTTAGTCAAAAGACAAACTGAACTGCCCTTCATGCCTCTTATGAATGTTTTCTGTTCCAGTTGGGGATCTTGTTCTGAAGAAGCTGAAAACGCCAGCTTTTAAAGAATTTGAAATTAACACTTTCAATTAACACACTCAGTTTCATGATATTTGGAATCATGGAATCATAGAATGGTTTAGGTTGGAAGAATCATCCTTTAGAAGAATCACCTTTAAGAATCATCTCGTCCAACCGTTCCCTGCCCCTCCCCACCTCCCCTGCTACAGTCTGGAAAGGAACGTCTTCCAGCAGATCATGGTGCTCAAGCCTGGGTCCAAGCTGACTTTGAACACTTCCAGGGATGGGGCATCCACAACTTCTCTGGGAAATCCCTTCCAGTGTCTCACCACCCTCACAGTAAAGAGTTTCTTCCTAATATCCAATCTAAATCTATGCTCTTTCAGCTTAAAAACCTTGCCCCTTGTTCTGTCATTACAGGCCCTGGTAAAAGATCTCTCTCCATCTTTCTCATAAGTGCCTTTTATATACTGAAGGACTGCAACGAAGTCCCATGGAGCCTTCTCTTCTCCAGGCCGAGTAACCCCAGCTGTGTCAGCCTATCCTCACAGGAGACGTGCTCCAGTCCTCTGATCATTTTTGTGGCCCTCCTCTGGAACATCCCAACAGGTCTGTGTCTTTCCTGTGCTGAGGATTCCAGAGCTGGATGCAGTGCTCCAGGTGGGGTCTCACGAGCGTGGAATGAAGGAGGACAATCATGTCCCTTGACCTGCTCACCATGCTACTTTATACGCAGCTCAGGATATGGTTGGTTTTCTGGGCNTAACCCCAGCTGTGTCAGCCTATCCTCACAGGAGACGTGCTCCAGTCCTCTGATCATTTTTGTGGCCCTCCTCTGGAACATCCCAACAGGTCTGTGTCTTTCCTGTGCTGAGGATTCCAGAGCTGGATGCAGTGCTCCAGGTGGGGTCTCACGAGCGTGGAATGAAGGAGGACAATCATGTCCCTTGACCTGCTCACCATGCTACTTTATACGCAGCTCAGGATATGGTTGGTTTTCTGGGCTCGCTCTGCAAGGGACACACTTTCCCATCATTTTCAACTATGTACCTTCTCTGACTGTTCTTGTACCTGTTGACTGTCACAAGTTTTTGTTGGGCAGCTTTATCTTCTGTCATGGTCTGAAAAACCTGCAGTGGAAGACTGGGTAGCGAATGCAACCCACAGGGATTTTTTTTTTGATTATTTTCTTCTCTTTTGTTTATGTGATTCTTTTTGTTGTTGTTGTTGTTTTTCTCTGTCATTTGGCACTAAGGGATGTCCATTTTCATATCAGCTTCCTTGGAAAAGACTCTCTCCTCCTCCCTTCCCAGCCCTAGCTTCTTTTTACTTGCTGAAAAGGCAGCTTGCTTGCAGTTTGCAGATGCGATCCTGAGCAAGTCTAAAGAAGCCCTTGGAGAAGGTCTGAAGGTGCACCTGAGATACGTCACACCTGGGACAGAGGGAAGAGTGGGAAGCAATCCTTCCTCCAAAGCCAGGATGGGCTTCAAGGCAAAGCACTGCTTGCCTGTGGCATCCGGTCTTGTGCTCCAAGGAGGGCAGAGGACACCTGTGTCAGTCTAGGGCCATGCCCTTACACCAACGCTCTGGTTCTCCACAGCAACATAAGCCCAGTGACAGTAACTCCTGAAATATCATTTGAAAATATGATAATCATCCTGGTGAACCTCTAGTCTTTCTCCTTTGTGTATGTGTTCCCTCTGCAAGCAATCCCCAGAAGAAGGGAAGCAGCATTGTTGTTCTCTTGGTCTCATGGTAACACTGGGATCTTGTGTGCTAGAGATGTCTTTCCTGTCCTGGCATGCTCCTGGGGTGGTATTAATAGTAATACAAGAAAAATAAGGGTGATATTATTAAGATTGTTAAATTAATCTGGTTTGAAAAGGAAAGCTTTTCACATGGTGAAGAAAGCAGGAAGTCAAAGTATGCAGAACAATTTGAGGGCATGTCTGAACTTTCCTAGGCAGCACGGTCATCCCACTCAACAAGTGGGAAGCAAAAGAAATTAAAGAATGTTCGTTGTTTCCAAATTCCAGATTGGTGGCTTTGCTTTTAGACACGTTTCAGTCTCCAGTTGTGTCTGGAAGGATTTTTCTTTTCCATTTTAATATATAATTTTCCATAACCATGTAAGTAAAAGTTTTGTATGTTTTGTGTATACTTCAAATTTTCGCTCTAGTAAGGTATTTAAAAAATCAGAAATCCCTGGCTGCAGGAATAGAAAAAGTTCAAAGTTCATCTCCTAATCATAAGCAGACATCTCTCTCCCTCTCATCATACATTCTCTCCCCCTCCTTCTCTCCACTTCTTTTCGTTTTTTTTTTAAAAAAAAAGAGGTCAGAATTAAATATCCACTTTTTCTCTCTTCCTCTGTCTGGATGAGCTGTAATGTCATATTATGATAGTTTTATCAAGAGCTAACAACTTTGGTTTGGCATAGAACTATATAATTTTAGAAAATATAAAGCAATAGTTTAAAAGCTTGGGCTATGAAAGGAAGGAATACTGCAGCTTAGTAAAAGCATATGTTGCTTATGGGGACCTCACAACCACATTCAAATTCAGCTCTTGCCAAATCACGTTACATTGCTAGAACTCCTTCTTTGAATTTCCCCAGTGAGGCTCATATGGCAGGATCTATGTTCCTGCTATACAGTATTAAGGAGGTTCATGGGCCTCTCTCTACCTTTTTCCTTTATTTCTTTTATAAAATGATTATGCCATTTAGAAATTCACAAGTCAAGAGCTCATTACATCTTTTGGTTTTTTGAAAGCGTGATTCCCAACAAAAGTTTCTAAAAGTCATAGTAGCATGGCAAAAACTTCATCACATATACAGACATTTTTCTGTTCAGACAGTTCTGTGCCGGGAGCTGATGACTTTGTTTTATAGTGAGGCACATGTAGTGTGTGGAAAGTATATTTGACTGCAACAGAGCTTGAAATATGAGTATAGCAGTCATAGAGAGCTAGAGCTGTGCAAAACTATCTAGGTTTAGTACAGAAAGCATTTATAATTTTTGCAAAAGACCTACTTACAAATTTTTAGATAGAAATATTTTCCACCTCTTTTTTCAGATACAGTTGTTTTTAAAACTTAAGGGAAAAAATGTACAAATGCTGCTATTACTGTTATCTTAGAGAAAACCTGTGAAAAGAATAGAAATGCTTGTTTTCTTAAAGAATCCACAAAATATTGTGAAGAATTTTATTTTCTGGGCTGATTTTGTAGACAGGATTTTTTTTCCTATATTCATAGTAGGGGACATTTAAGACACAAATCTAACTGAAAGCTCAGAGGCCAAATTCTTTGGTATGTACCAACAGACTTAACCAGGCACACATTTGGCTCCATGTGTGATGTGTGTATGCATTGACTAGCATGTCAGAAGTAAAAGAAAAAGTGCAATGTGTAATGAAGTAAAAGAAAAAGGCAATTTCAGACTGAAAACCTTTAAACTTTGAATGCACCATTAACTCTTTGTAACTAATCTTTTGTTTGGGGACTTCCAACTCAAATCAAAGAAAGTCACATGAAAGTTCTGTGAACTCTCAGAAGACCTCTCCTGTAGTCTTTTATATGGTATGGAAAGATACTGACATAAGATCTACCTTAATCGAGAATATCTGTGTACTAATTTAACCAAGTGTTATTTAATAAGCTGCCTATAGAATTGCAGATTTATGTTGATAATTTTACCCCGTTACTGGCTGGCAGAATAGAAATACTAAAGATGGCAAACCTAAATGTTTTCTGCAAACACATAGTGCAAATGCTTCTCTTCTATGGAAAAGAAAGAGGAAAGAAGGGCAGAAAAGGCCAAAATAATTTTTGAAGACTTTCTGGACTTTTGTCCTGTCTGAAAAGAAGGAGTTTGGGTTGCTTGAGCTATGAAAAGGCAAAAGTCTTTCAGCTGCATATGGGTGACAACTTGCAAGTCTCGTGTCTTTGCTGAGGTAAAAGCTGCCTTGCAGTGAAAACTTTCAACCAACCCTATCCTTTGGCCTGCTTTTTATTTGGAGGTGCAGATGAACCTGCAGATGAACATGCAAATTCATGATAATGTTATGTGTTAACTCCTCTGGATGCAGGGAGTGTCGG
>VXAK01005062.1:0-15712 GCA_013399435.1 Arenaria interpres
GGAGGGGGGAGGGTGCGTTTGGGGTTCCACGTCCAGGGTGTCTGAAGCATGGGTGTGTGTCTCCCACACAGTTCAAGCAGATTTCCCAAGCTTATGAAGTGTTGTCGGACCCAAAGAAGAGGGACCTCTATGACAAAGGAGGGGAGCAGGCCATCAAAGAGGGTGGCTCCGGTGGCGGCTTCGGGTCACCCATGGACATATTCGATATGTTCTTTGGCGGTGGTGGGAGGATGCAGAGAGAGAGACGAGGTAACGTGCCGTCTTCCGACACTTTCCCAGACTTTGCAGCGTGATCGTGGGGCTAGACAAGATCGAAGTCTCTGAGGAGACTGCTGTAGGTGTAAGGCTTTAAATAGAGTTAAAATTCAGTTACAGGCTTGATCTCAGAATCGGAGAAATTATTGTCCGTAGTCCTTAGCACCGGAAACGGGCAGGGGAGGACATTTGGTTCATGCGGTGGTAGTTTGGTCTCTTGTGCGTTGTCTCACGTTAATAACTAACCAGATTTAGAGTTTTGAAACCTGAGCGTAAGTCCAGCAGCTAATAGGCTGAATAAGAAGTGGAATGCTAACATACCTTAAAATGATTTTGTAACTAAGCTACCATAAGCGTAGTGGGGTTTTAATTGCAAGTAACTGTATCTAAATAAGATAGCCAAATCAAATTCAGTCTGTGAAACCTTTTTTTTTCCTGTACTGTTCAGGGGAATTGATTTGAAGGTGCAGTAAAATGTTGCTCAGTAACTAAACCCCACTGGGAAAGACTCTAGTGTTAATTGAACTGGTTAAGAGTAGTGCTGACCCCATCACTTCTTAGTGTGGACTTGGTGACAGAGGAAAGAAAAAAGGTTTGTATGAAAATGTTGCAGTGTTGTATCAAAATATTCCTAGGAAGCCAGAACTTGTCTCCTACAAAACTAAGCCTGCGGGTACCTAAAGTTCTCATTGATTCCTGAGTGTAAAAATGTAATGACTCAATTCAGTTTCTAGAAAGTCCCCTGCTGAGAGGACGAAAGTACTTAACTGACTCTAGGCAGCGTCTTCCACTTCCTTGTAGGAGATACGTTCAGTCTCTTTGTTAAAACTGAAGTCCTGCAGTATAAAACCTACACATCTATGGTTCTACATGTTTTGCTTGTGCTTCTGGTTGTGCTCTCACAGAAGAGCGTCTTGACTTATTCAGAGAAGCATTACTGACAAAGCTATTAGAATTGTTACCTAGTTTGACATCAGAGGGGTAACGGGTTATTGATTAATATCAGCAAAACAAGATAAAGCTATATCAAAACAGGATGTTAGAGCCCATAGACTCGGTTTGTCGTGACTTGAGCTTGGTGACATGGGAAGCTTACTATTACTTGAGCAAATATCTTTTTTTCTTTTGCAGGTAAAAATGTGGTACATCAGTTGTCAGTAAGTTTAGAAGATATGTACAATGGTGCAACAAGGAAACTTGCACTGCAGAAGAATGTTATCTGTGACAAATGTGAAGGTAACTGTGAAACTGAAACTAAACACCAGTTGCTTCTGGAGATTTCGGGGGTTTTTTTCTTGCAGTGTGTGACCTTTTGTCCCCAATTTTCTTTCTCCGCAGGTCGTGGTGGTAAGAAAGGTGCAGTAGAATGCTGTCCTAATTGTAGAGGAACAGGCATGCAGATCAGAATTCACCAGATTGGGCCAGGAATGGTGCAACAAATCCAGTCTGTGTGTATGGAGTGTCAGGGGCATGGGGAGCGTATAAGCCCCAAGGACTGGTGCAAGAGCTGCACTGGCAGAAAAATTGTTAGAGAGAAGAAGATATTAGAAGTTCACATTGACAAAGGTAAGGTGTCTTATTAAGATGAAGTATTGAAGTTGGATGTACTGACTAATTTTGAACCATTAGAACAGAAGCCTTAGCAAATGCATGGTGCTGTTTTGCTGAGTAACTCTGTTGAATGCATACACTGTAAAATTGCCTGTTGCTGCCTTTAAAAAATAGGAGACTTGTTTTTGGGAACGTTGATTACTGCTACGTTCACATCTAATACGTGTGCACATAACCAAGAATGAATTCTGAAACAAGCTGTATTGTAAGTGGTGAATTATTTTGGGGCAACCTCGTAAGTACAAGTCTTGGTCAGACAGCTGGATCGATTACAATAAAACTCATCACTTGTTAGCTCAGCTTGCTAATGAGTTTAGCTTGCCTGTAGGAAACCCCCGCAGACTCCGATCACTTCTACTGTGTTTCAGTGTGAAGGGGAACCAGGTCTGCTATAGTAATAGGGTGCAGAGACAGTGCTAAGCCTCTCATGCTTAGAGCTCTGTTTGCTATGCAACCCTGACAGTGCCGCTCCGTGCAGGTACTCTTTCCCTGGCAAAATGCAACTCAATACACAAACCTTCTCAGTGACGGGAGAACACAAGAGTTGAGTGACAAATACATCTCTCTTGGGAGGCTGCTCAAGAGCTAGTGGTAGAAGTCTTGGTAGTCGTGTGGTTTGTAAGATAGGGCAAGGTGATGAGCACATGGCTTCTACAGACCCATGCCTGGTTGTCACCTGGAACTATTGATCTTTAAGGTCCCCCCAACCTGAACCATTCTGGATTTCAATTCTGTGCGTCAAAAACACCTTATGAAATGCCTGGATTTGTTTTGAACAGGGAAAATCCTACAGTAACATTATGTATGAGGGCTAGTGAGGATATATTACGGACATTTTGAACAGGAAAACCGCTTACAAGAGTTTCTTTTCCTTTCCTTGTAGAAAAACAGACTGTAAGCTAGCGGGAGGCAGGTAGAATTTATGGTAGAGAGAGTTTTGTGTGGGTGAAATGGGTTTTACGTGATGGTTACAGTCCTAAGGAGGGTGCTTCTTGCACTTGGCAAGCACTGAGATCATGTTTCATAAGTAGCTCTGCCACATATTTATAAAACTGAAGAAGGTGATTGGTCACTTGCTCTCAAAATGTATTTGTATGCAGTATTTCTGTTTTGTCTTTAGTACTTGTGCATACAATGAAAACTGTTTTCATAACATTTCCCTTAAGGACTTTGTCTTGGCAGATGGCTGTTTTGCACTAAACAATTAAGCTTAATAATCTTGAGATATAGTTCAGGTTGGCACCACTAAAATCTGTTGAACATGTGAGTGGATTAAAAGAAATGATGAATGCTTCAAGGGAAGGTCCTGATGTTCTAAGACCCAGAGATCTCCTGGTACCATGTTGTGCTTATCAAAATATTTCTTACTGCTGCTTTTCACTTTAAAAAAAAAAAAATGTTTGTTCACTTGTTTTCTGCAACAGGAATGAAGGATGGTCAAAAAATAACATTCCATGGTGAAGGGGACCAAGAGCCAGGACTAGAGCCAGGGGATATTATTATTGTCTTGGATCAGAAAGACCACTCTGTATTTACAAGGTAAAACTCTGGAATTCTTTTGTGTTAACTCCCGAGATGCTTGTCCACATGTTTCCTTGGTTACCACTCAACCTTTTATCTACTGCTATTTCCAGTAGATGGGATCACGTGGCTGGAGCTCACGTGTTTGGGTGGCTGAGGAGCACCGAGGTGTGCAGGAATCCTGGTACATCTAGTCACAGCCACTTGTGTTCTAGTAGCATGAGATACTCTTATGTGAGCTTTGGGAGTGGAAGGACATGGAAGGCAAACAAAACTAGTTACAGTTACTAAGAGTTTACAAATCTTGAACTTTAAGACCTCTTAAGAATACTGAGATTTCATTTAATAGATGTATTTGTGATTACTTCCTTGCTCTTTCTAGGATAGCATTCCATCACTTACCTCAGAAAATTACCATTTAGTGTAGGCAGCGATTCATTGCCCACTTGGCTTCAAGGCACAGAAAACTTTTGCTCAAGATCTTATTTATGACAAACTTACTGACTGTAGCGTGCACCCTTCTGACGAAAGGTGGTTTCCCACACTTTATTTCCTGCCTGTGTGTGCTGGACAGGATAATCAGGCCTGTCTGTTCTTTCTTGCAAAAACAAAAATGACTCAAGCATCATTGACCATGTCTCAAGTATTTTGTGTTACTGGACAGTACTGCTGGGTGTTGCAGAGCTCCTTGTTTCAAGTTACTGTGAGTCTCTCCAGTACATTTCGTCCGATTAAAAGCAGCACTTGACATTGCACAGAAATGTGTTGCACGTGGCATCTCACTGCTTCTGTTCAGAGCAGTAACAAGGGAATTGATGGATACAGAGACACTGACCACTGACATTGTACTTGTAAATAGGAGCGGTGAGTCAAAGGTTCTTGGGAAACCTGCAACTGGTCTGCCTGACTGTCCTGTATGGTGGTGAGCTCTGGATGTTGGTGCCAGAACTCCATGCCAAAGAACACTGACCTCACAGGTTAAGAATCGGTTCTGTTTGCTTTGGATAAGCATACTCAGCTGATTTTTCTTAATTTCCAGTGAGAGCAGATACGGAATTAGCTATGCCAAAGAAACAGTCTGGGCCAAACTGTTTGCATGGTTACCTGGGACTTGAAGTCACAATTCTACTGGCGTATTTTTATCCATCTTTCTGCCTGCTACCTTCAGTTCTAGTGTCCTTAAATAACCCTTGATATTACTGATCTTGTGGGGTTATGCTGAGGTCATGTTGCTTCTGGAACAAGTGGAATGTTCCCCCTCTCCTGTCACAGTCTAAAATTAACTTTTCAGGCAAGGCTCCTTCCAGAGACCTTTAAAATAGGGTTAGTGAAATGACTAAGTTCTTTCAATAGCTGGAGGGTTTTGTAGCAGTTAAACATGTAGTGCATGCAGACATCACTAGCACTGCCATAATGAATTCAAAATATGCAATTAAAAAGATTAATGTCTCTTCCAGATACTTCCTGGTGCTTTCTAGAAGTTACTTTCATCATAACCTTAGTAGTCATTTCATCATAAGGCAGAGTGCCCGTCAGCTGTTCAAACTTCCCTAGGACCACATCTTCAGAAAGCAGGTGTAACAAAATAAGGTGGAGCTAACTGATGCACTTGGGAGATATTAATCTACACAACGGAAGGGTTTAATTGTCCAGTTGCAATGTTTAAGAGGCTGAGAGAGACCTTTTTCTTAGAATTGGAAAGGGGCGGTGAAAGTGAGCCTTGCTTTATTTATTTCTTTTCAATAAACACTTCTATGCTTTGGATAGCTGGACTTGATAATGGCTTTCAGCATGGGTATCGTTCCTGTAACTGCTGGCTTGAGGTGCTGCATCAATATTTATTATCCTTTATTTAGTAGCCCAGACTTCTCTTAAAATTGCAGCTTTATTGTCCTTGTCAAGTTAAATACTGCAGTTGGGTGTGGTCTTTTTACTGCTTCTGCCTCTCTGTGACTGCTTTTGATTGGTTCTACCTTAGACGAGATGAAGACCTTCTCATGTCTATGGATATTCAACTGGTAGAAGCACTGTGTGGCTTCCAAAAGCCTATCACAACGCTGGATAATAGAACGATTATTATTACCTCCCATCCTGGTAAGTATTGGTTTGCTTTCTGCTGGAAGTCCAGGCATACAGTGAATTTAAGCTGGAGGTTTAAAGGAACAGAAACATCCCATCTTGATGTAAAAGGGATGTATGCTAGTATCAAGCTGCTTTTCCTAGTCTTTGCAGTACAAATCTTTAAACAAAAAGATTTTTGTTTACTGCTATTTTTGGATAGCAGTCAGCAGTAACTTTCTCTTTGCGTGATATAGTAACAGACCTTACCTCATGGACATACTTGTATCCTGAGGATGCCTCATGAGAATTGAAGGCCGTGGGTCTCTGAAAACCACTTTTTCAGCCTTGGAACTGATGGAGCACTTAATAAATTTGTAAGTATGCTTCCTTTGGGAAGCATAATAAGGTTACAAGAATTTAATGTAGACATCAACCTGCTTTCCTACTCAGAAGTTACCAGGCAGTAAGTCCCTATTAGACTACTACATCTTGGTGTAGCTGTCTAACCACGATGTAGAAGGTTACATAAATACTGTAGGGAGCTAAAACTAAAGCTGCTTCTGTTGCCTGCAAGGATCGCTTCCATATTTTTTTTTTTTGGTCTTTTTTTCTGTCTTTTTAGGCCAGGTTGTCAAGCATGGAGCTATTAAGTGTGTGTTGAATGAAGGTATGCCAATTTATCGCAGACCATATGAAAAAGGACGTCTGATCATAGAATTCAGGGTAAGTGGATCAACTTACTTCTATGGTACAGTTCAGCATTGAAAATCCATCCAAAATTTTACCTCTAAGCATTACATTAATCATGAAGAGATACCAACCAATTATTACATGTCCTGATTTAGTATTTGTTTTTGACAATGGTGAGAACATGTAATCCATCAAACAGAATTACGGTTCAGAACACAGAGAAGACTTCTAGAACACTCGGCTGAAAGTACCTTAAGTGCCGGAAGAATTTTTTTGGATACCTTAGAAATTTCTATTTGCTTGGCACGTTCCTTAGTGTCTGTCATCCTGTAGGAAGGATGAATTAGTAACTTCCCCTGTGCTGGAGTGAAAGAGCAGGCTGGAAAATGCTGATCTCTTCTCTGGAGAGAACCTACTGCTGGGAGCTGTGGCAGCAGGCTCCATCTGCTGCAGTTTTAGAGGAGATTTGGCCATATCTCTAATGTTGATATGCCCTGTACTTTGCTTCTAGGGTGATTCCAGAGGGCAGCCTGAGACAGAAGAAATGTTGCGTAAGACTTGGTTAAGTTGCCAGAGTTAGAGGCTAATGTCTTGCAGGCATTAAAAAATAGCCTAGTGACTTACATCTGTTTTTTTAAGCACTGTGTTTAAGTGACCTGTGATGATAAAGCTGACTTTGGCAGCTATTTGACCTGTAGTGGGATGGAAAAAAAGTCAATTCAGGCAAACTTCAGTAACCCCAGTTCTTGATTTCAGGTGAATTTCCCAGAGAGCGGCTTCCTCTCCTCAGATAAGCTGTCTTTACTTGAAAAACTTCTGCCTACAAGGGAGGAAATAGAAGAAACTGAGGAAATGGAGCAAGTGGATTTAGTGGACTTTGATCCATCTCAAAAAAGAAAACACCACTATAACGGAGAAGTCTATGAAGATGATGAGCATCACCCTCGAGGTGGTGTTCAATGTCAGACATCGTAAATGAGCCAGTGAATAACTTGTGATGCTTGTTTTGTAAGCGTTAGTGGATGAGTGAAGGACTACAAGCAGTTCATCCTCACTTCTTGCTATTTGTTGTTTTATCCAGCCATAGTTGTTTCTAAAAGCATAAATAAACTAAGTAATTAAACTGACTTTGCAATTTGTATACAGCTCCAGGATGCAAGCTCAAATGAAGTTGATTGCACTTCACCCCTGCCTCTTGGTCAAGAAAACTCCCTTACCCGCTTGTCTTTTATCCCAAGCCTTGTAATTCCTGTACGTGTGCAATTGCCCAGGCTTAAACTAAGATACTGTGGTGGTCTTTTTAGGAATTCTAGTTCTTATACTCTGTTAATAAAGTATGCACAAGTACTTATAATTCATGGTAAGATATAGTTAAGTTTTGTACCAGTTAGGATAACATGTTAATGTTTTGGGCTTTTACTGGTGTTTATTAAATAGGGACTGGCTCTAACGCAACCACATAGTGCGTGAAGCTGACAAGGATGCGGTCGATCTTCACAGACCCATTAAAGCCACGCGATCCACAGGCTCCCTGAAGCTACTGCAGTTGAGGTCAAATAGTCCCTTCCTCTGCCAGTTTTGGACCTGACCCTGGAGCTAGATGTGAAGCTTGCTTTGGTTCATCGCTGCCTGCTGTGTGGCTGCTGCCTTGCGCCATGCTGTGTATAGAGCCAGTGGTTGCTTGGCTGCTGCAGGAGCTTCCTTCGCTACCACGCATGACTGAAACCCCCCAGGCTTTATCAGCACACAGGCGGCTGGGAAGCTGTCAGCCTGCTGGCATGTGAAGCTTGACTTCCACCTTGACTACTGAAATCAGATACCCCTCGGTGGCCTGTCGTGGCAAGCGGTACCAGCCCTCTTGGTGGGCACATCTGAACCTGCAGAGGAGAGGAACTTACTGTCAGTGAAAACAACCAACTGATGCATCTAGGATGTTCTGAAATTAATGTATTGTGTGCATTATTTTAAGCTGACTCTTGCAAATTCTGTATGAATGTTCTAATTATTGTAGATGAAGCATTTCCAATATAATTACAAAATTGTTCATTGCCTCTTTTCTTAGACCAGATGTTGGTTTAAAGATACCACCCCCTTCTTTTCAGACAGCTATTCGCAGAAGAATCTTAGCAAAAAACTTCTTTCAGAAAATATGCTGAGAAGACAGGTCCAGATTTAACCTCTAGTGTGGTGGTTCGGTCTCGTTGCACCATCTGGCTTGGGACAGAGCTTATGCTTTTCAGACTGCTTTGAAGGAAAAGTGTCACGAAGAGAGCTCTGGTTTTCTTCCTTGAAATAGCTGCTACATGACACTATGCCTGTTGTAACCTGAATATCCGGGAACCGTTAGTCTCAGAAAACATCTCTGCCTCTTGTGGTCCGGGTTTCATTTTATAAAGAGAGCTGGTACCACAGGTTTTGTACCTCAAATGTCGTTCCCTTTCAGGGACCTACAGAATAGCGATCCCCTCCGTGTTTCACCTACATTGTTGTTTTTTTTTTTCTTCCTTTGTCTCAGCAGGAATAAAATCCTGTGGGCAAAGCGTCTTCTAAATTCTACTTGAATGAGCTCATCAGCGAGCTGTGCAAATGTGAGGGGTGGGAGCCCTTGCTCTGTCAGTAGGGCGGTTTGGCCGAGTAGAGGGGAGGAAGAGGCAGTGACCCCTCCTCTGGCTGGGGCTGAGACCCCTGCACAGCCGTCCTGAGACAGAACAGCTCCCAAGTGCACTACCTTGTCCTTGGTTTAGCAAGAACCCCTGTTTTCTTTTTTTCCTTAACCGCTGGATGAAAGCAGCTAGGGGCAAACCAAGCTTATCGCAAGTGCCTTGAGGACGGCAGCAGGGCTTATTTTGCTTCAGGTGACCGTGTATTAAATAAAAACACATTCTATAGCCTTTTTTCTCCCCAGGGAGACTAGTTTGCTTTCCACCACACCCATAGCTGCATCACACAGTTGAGGTGGTATATTCTTGACTTGCTCTCAGGAGCACAGTGGCCAATTCTGCTTCATGCTTGACGACACCACAGCTAGTCCAGGGGGTGGGCCAGGTCTAAGCTTCCAGGAGGGTGGCTGAGGAGGAGCCTTGGCAGAGCAGCCCAGGGAAAGATGCTACTCCTCATGGAGGAAGAGCAGCAGAAACACCAGGTTAGCATTTTGCTTTGAGATGAGCTACTGGCTTGGCAAAAAAGCTGTGTCCCAAAGAAGTCCACTGGCAGCAGTAGAGTAAGGCTTCAGCAAAAAGCACTAGCCAATCATAGAATGGTTTGGGTTGGAAGGGACCTTGGAGATCATGGAGTTCAACCCCCTGCCATGGGCAGGGACACCTCCCACTAGACCAGGTTGCCCAAAGCCCCATCCAGCCTGACCTTGAACACTTCCAGGGATGGGGCATCCACAGCGTCCCTGGGGAACCTGTTCCAGAGCCTCACCACCCTCACAGTAAAGAATTTCTTCCTGATATCTAATCTAAATCTCCCCTCTTCCAATTTAAAACCGTTACCCCTCGTCCTGTCATTTCACTTCCTGACAAAGAGTCCCTCTCCAGCTCTCCTGTAGCCTCCCTTCAGATATCGGTAGGCTACTATGAGGCAAGAGGTAGCAAAAAGGAGAACCCAGCCTTTAGACCTTCAAGAGGGATGTTGAGTACAAGGTATGGGCTCCTCCAGGCTGCTTAGTTCTCCCGTGATACTCTGGGTATCGTATAGCTACAGCAGGCAGCTAAACATGTTCTTTGCCACTGAAAAATGAAATAAGACAATTTTTTCTGCCTACTTCTTGTTCCTCTGTGTAGCCCAGAGTTTCCCATGGGGGAATGAACTGAAAATGGAGGGCTGTGGAAACTGAGGGTACAGTAGCACAAAGCAGCTGCTTCCATAACTACCAGCGTAGTAACGCAACCTACCACGACCTGAGCTGATGTTTGCAATTACTTCCCGTGTTTCAGTTTCAGCAACACCAAATTCACATCATCAAGCTTATAGTCTAGTCTACCACGATGATCCTTTCCACACTGCACCAGGTGTCTAGGGCTTGTTTTTTCCCCAGAAATCTAGCAGCTCCACTACACCACAGGTTTGCTGCGAAACTGAGAATACCCACTGCAGACGCATTTAGGAGCCTGCTCTCCTTTTTGCTTCTGCCTGTAAGACTCGAGGGCCCTAACTGTCCTCTCCTCTCTGTGCTTTGCCTACCTGCTACCCAGCAGCAGTGCAAGAAGATCCGCTCAGCCCGGGAGAGTAAACTCAGTCGTCCTGACTCTGCTTGGAACTTGCAGCATGACACAAGGTTGACTGAGCCCTGTGCCCTATGATGTTTTCATTAGCAACTTAATCGGTGAAGATATGTTCCTGCTTCCATTTGTGGTTGATTGGTGCTCAAAGCATTAGTAACGCATGCTGAGATTTGACTTAAGCCATACTTTTCCAAACCCACAGATAAAGAAATGCCAAGTTCCATGTTTTCTTAGGAAGTAAGACAAACACTACTATAGTGCCCAAAGAATGGGAGGGACTTCAGCCACCCTGATATCTGCTGGCAGGACAACACAGCAGGACATAATCAATCCAGGAGTTTCCCGGAGTCCATCAATAAGAACTTCCTGACCCAAGTGGTAGAGAAGCAGATGAGGAGAGGTGCTCTGCTGGACTTTGTACTCACCAACAAGGGGCTTGCTTGGACTGTGAAGGTCAAAAGCAGCCTTGGCTGCAGTGACCATGAGTTGGTGGAGTTCAGAATCCTGAGAGGAAGGAGGAGGGTAAAAAGCAACCTCTCAAGCCTGGACTTCAGGAGAGCAGACTTTGGCCTCTTCAAAGATCTTCTTGGAATCATCCCATGTGACAAGGCCCTGGAGGGAAGAGGGAACCAAAAAAAAAAGCTGGCTAATATTCAAGACCCACCTCCTCCAGGCTCAAGAGCAGTCCATCCCAGTGAACAGGAAGTCACGCAAAAATACCAGAAAGTCTGTGGAGGAACAGGGAGCTCCTGGCCAAACTCAAACATAAAAAGGAAGCATCCAGAGGGTGTAACCAAGGACAGGTAAGTTTGGAGGAACACAAACACGTTGTCCAAGCACCCAGGGATGAAGTTGAGCTAAAGCTCAACTGCAGTTAAATCTGGTCAGGGACATCAGGCACCAAGGCCTTCTGTAATTACATAAGTGGGAAAGGTTAGGGAAAATGTTGGCCCATTGCCGAATGAGCCGGAGCACCTGGTTACACATGGACAAGCCTGAGGTACCGAATCCCGCCTTTGCCTCAGTCTTATTAGCACCACTGGCCTTCGGGAATCCCCGTCCCAGAGACCAAGGGGTAAGTCTGGAGCCAGGAGGATGTACCCTTAGAGGCAGGGGATCAGGTCAGAGAAAACTTAAGCAACTAGACATACATAAGTCCAAGGGCCCTGATGCGATGCACCCAGGAGTGCTGTGGGAGCTGGCAGATGTCATTGTGAGACAAATCCCAACCATCTTTGCTCAGTCATAGAGACTGGGGGAAGTGCCTGAAGACTGGTGAAAAGCAAATGTCGCTTCCGTCTTCAAGAAGGGGAAGAAGCTGTATCCAGGAAGCTAAAGGCCCATCAGCCTCACCTTGATCCCTGGGAAAGTGATGGAGCAGCTAATCCTGGCAAACATTTCCAGGCACATCAACAAGAAAATCACCAGTAGCAGCCACCATGGCTTCACCAAGGAGAAGTTATGATTGACCAACTTGATAAACTTTTATGACTGGCCTGCTAGATGAGGGGACAACAGTGGATATTGTCTACCTAGGCTTCAGTAAAGCCTTTGAGACTGTCTCCCATAAGATCCCCAAAGGGAAGGGGTTGATGTATGGGATGAGCAGTGATGTGGACTGAAATCTGCATGAATAGCCAGGCCTAGAGGGTGGTGATCAGTGGAACAAAGTCTAGTTGGAGACCAGTGACTAGCAGGGCACCCCAGGGGTCAGTACTGGCTCCAGTCCTGTTAAACATGTCCAGCAATGACCTGGATGATGGAACAGCATATACCCTCAGCGGGTTTGCAGATGACACAAAACATAGAGTAGCTGATACAAGAGAGGGTTGTGCTGCTATCCAGAGGCTGGAGAAATAGGCTGACAGGACCCTCGTCAAGTTCAACATGGGCAAGTGCAAAGTCCTGAGCATGGGGAGGAACAACCTCAGGTACCAGCATATGCAGCTGGGCAGAGAAGGAACCTGGGTGTCCTTGTGGATACCAAGCTAAACATGAGCCAGCAATACACCCTTTTTGGAAAGAAGAATAATGGTATCCTGGTTGGCAGCAGGTCACCAGAGGTGATCCTTCCCCTCTCCAGTACCTGGAGTACTGTGGCTGATTTTGGGCTCCCCAGTGCAAGAGGGACATGGACATATTGGAGAGAGTGCAGCAATGGACCACAAAGATGCTGAAGGGACTGGAGCATCTCTTCTGTGAGGAAAAGCTGAAAGATCTGGAACTCTTCAGCCTGGACAGGAGGAGGCTCAGGAAGGATCTCATCAAGGTATATAAACACCTAAAGGGAGGATGCAAAGAGGACAGAGCCAGGCTGTGTCCAGTGGTACCCAGTGACAGGACAGGAGGCAGTGGGCACACACTGAAACGCAGGAGGTTCCCTCTGAACATCAGGAAACCCTTTTTCACTGTGAGGGTCAACTGAGCACTGGCACAGGTTGCCCAAGGAGGTGGTGAAATCTCCAACTCTTCCAACCTTGGACATCCTGTGAATAAAAACTTGAGAGAACACTTCATTTGTTGATTTGGCTTGCAAAGCTTCTAATTTGGGCAGACAGAAAAGGCTTTAACCAGTTGGCACCACCAGGTGCCTGCTCCCAGACAAGCACATGCTATTTCCTGCCCAACAAAGCAGAGGCCGTATCAGAGGAATTTGTTACTACACGGGGAGCTGTTTTATAGGCCGAGGGACACCAGAAACCGAAGGGGGCTTCGTTATCTCGTTTCATAACACAAGCAGCACCCATTTTAGTTAAAATTGTTATGCTCCCTTCACTTCAGCAGCATCCATCTGCTTCTATCTTGCCCCATGAGGAGCCAAAGAATTCCCACATACAACTACTACTCTGCCCTCTGAGACAAAGCGTTTAGCCACCTTTCTCCATGGGATTCATCTAAAGCCTGCACCCCCTGCCAACATTCAGATCCAAGTTTGCTCAGCCTGTGTTTCGCAAGCCACCATGAATCCGGAGGGTTGTAGGGTTTACAGCCAGCCATCCAGCCAACACACTGGAGGCCACATAACCAGCAGGAACTGGAGGTGGAATAACCACGCTTAAGGACTCCTGAAACCCATGCAGACACTAGGCAGGAAGTGAGGAAAGCCTGTACTTGAAGAGCCCTTACAACTGACACTCACCACCCTCCTTCCTATGAATCTCTGCAACGTGTTTTCTTTCTCTTCTCAGGCTGAACACTGGTGCTACCAAGCTGTCCCAAATCAGAGGAAAGCCCTCTCACCCAAGCTCCCGGTGACCAAAAACCCTCAGCAACGTGCAGAATCAGGAATTCAGGGGGGCTGGCAGGCACCCCCCAGATTGTCCGGTCTCTCAGACCCCAGGAGAATTTGGCTGCTTTGTAAGACATTCACAAAGGATCTTCTCCTTTCGAGACCAGTCTTCAGTTTTCAGCCGGTCCCTCTAAATCTTACTGGGGGACTCAAGGGAGGGTTTGATTTTTCTTTGCAGGCAGCAAGGCAGGACTACACCCCCTTACCTACAGGCTGACAAGTTACTTGGACAATAACATTTAAAAAAAAAAATAAAGTTACATCCATCACTTGCATAACTGTGCAGGAACCTGAGCTCATGTACTGATGGCAGTAGCTCTTCCACACACGCTCTGCAAGCACACAGACAGACAGACAGATGGCTCCACCCAAGCCAGCTCTGAAACAGAAGGATGAACACACCTACAAGACTTCCACCATGCCACGCACCCCCCGCCAAGCGCTCTGCACTCCTCTATGTATGACGGAACTCGCCCTCCCCAAGCAAAGTAGTTCAAGAATAAAGCAAGGCCCGTGGGTGAACAATGCTTTCTTTAATAATAGTTAAAAACACTAGATGTTGCCTTGTTCAAGTCTTACATACAGGTAGGTGGCATAACACCTGGCTGACTCTCCAGACAGAAAATGTCTTCCTAGATTACATTAAAAAAAATTAACATTCACATTAAAAAAAAATAACATTTTATGTAAAAAAAAAAATTAACATTTTCAAGATTATCATTGTAATTTTGTGCCAACTGCCAGCTATTTTACAAATTACAGCTGCAGCCCAGGAGGTAAGTTTTAGCACTGCCCCTTCACAAGCATTAGTACATTTCATTTTTTTTTGTCTTGAGCACTTGACACAACAAACTCTGAAACTCTTAAATGGACATGAAATGCCAGATTTTCTCACATTTTTAAGCTAGAGAATGTATTCCAATCTTTAAACATTTGGGATTCTGACAGCTTTATCTGCTACAACTATTTTATTTTTTTAAAGAGCAACGTAAGATATAGTTTACATTGAGGATTAGCAGTTGTGTGTAATCTGAAGGCAAAATGAACCACAAGTTAGGAAACATCAAATATATTCTGTCAGGATCTTCTCCTGGATCAAAAGCCAACGCAGCCTGTCAGATGTATGATGTCAGATGTTTCTGACACACCAGTGTCTTTTCGGGCAGGAAATACCATCGTTTTTTGCTATCTAAAAAATAACTTTGCCCTAGCTAAGGAAGCAAAAAACAACCTACGAATTAAAACATTACAGCTGAACATAGAACTAAACACTACAGCCGTAGCGAACAAGCAATGCTACGTGAGAAGTTAAAGTTAAAATGTTTCTGCATTTCCTTAAACTGATATGAACAGAGACTAATGAAGTGCACCGGTCAGCTCTGAAGGAGATCAGCCAGCAGCTGACAACCAGTACTTGCATTAGGATCAAGCCCTTCCACTGCAAAAAATCATGAGGTTATTTAAACTGGAACTGATTCATTAAGTCAAAGAGAAGTTTTTACTGTTTGAAAGATTACTGTGCCAGGAAAGCATTCTACGAGAGATCAGGACAGGAAATAGAGCGGCAGATTCAAATCTACATGTGTTTGTCTCACGATTACAGACAAAACTTCATTTTTTGCTGCATCCTGGAAAAACTATGGTCAGACTTTAGAAGATTCTGATGTACATTCACAACGGTGTGCATTAATCAGGATCTCAAACGGAATCACCACCTGCTCCAAACTGAAGAGCATGAAAGTTTCTTGTTATCATAGTGTGGGACCTAAGTATCACCTTAACTAGGTCCACAGGTATATGAAATCTACAAAAACATCTTACAAATTATTTAAAGCTAAGTATGCCATGCCCTTTTGGGGATCCAGGAAGCCAAACTGAGTAAACTGGAAAAAAACAAAATAACTGCAGCATGTGCAGCATCACAGCACTAGGAACTCAGCCTATGTAAACCTGCTTTTGCATGCTTTAAAATATTGATCCCCTGAGGCCTGCTTCAGGTAATGCTGGTCTGAAGACATTATGCATTTATCGGAAGAGGGCCCAGGTAATAATTCCT
>VXAK01005063.1:9425-115170 GCA_013399435.1 Arenaria interpres
CAGGGAGGGTGTGGAGTCCCCTTCCCTGGAGATCTTCAAGCCCCCCCTGGATGCCGACCTGAGTGATGTGCTCTGGGCAGCCCTGCTTTGGCACCAACAACAAATGGGGAGGGATGTCTTGGTCCAATCATTAAACACTCCTTTGTGTACCTAAAAAGGTGAGATTCTACAGGACTTCTCAGGATTTGTGGTTGGGAATTTACGGGTAAATATCCAAGCCAGAAATATTGAATTCATACATAGAAAAAACGAGACAGCTGCGTGGCTGCAAAAGCTAAAGGATGCGCCATTTCTCAGGGTAGCAAATATGCAGGTTTCTTATTTAAAGAAGAGATGCAAGTGATCTGCCTTTTCCATTCCATACATAGGAACGGGAGGTTAGCAGCAGCTGTTACACACAGCGAATGGAGGAAAACGTTTCATTCCATATCTTCTAAACTTCCTTTTCCCTTTATCTGTGAGTGGAAACTGTGAATAATTACACCGTGAAGTAGATTTTAAATCTTGTCATTCGTTGTGCAATGTGTTTTCTGACCAGCATGTGGGGATATGTCCATGTACTTGACGAGAACATATGCCCGATACAATTTTTACATAGAAAAGTATTTTCGTATAAATGGCCTAATGAATTAAATAAGAAATACATAAATCACAGAACAATACACCATGTTGCACAAATCTCAACTTCCTTTTGTAATAGACATAGCTTTTTTTTTTTAAAGAATTATTTTAGACCTAAAGACAGATTACGATCAATTAGATAAACCAAGTGTGTCTTCAAATAAATTATAAGCCATATTTTTATTCTACTTACTACCTATATTAGCAAATTGTTCTTTTCTGGGCCAGAGAAGCCATATCCTGCCTGTCTCAATGCCTTGAGGAAGCCCCTTCCTTCGTGGGGCTGAAGATACGGAGGCAGCGGGGGGAAGGGAGAGCCTGCCCTGATGCCACGTCACTCCCGGCCACTCCTTGCAACCAATTCTGCATCCACTGGCATCAGATCTGCTAAAATGTGGTTCTGTAGTTGCAGTGGTCAAAAGGACGGCGGGTGAGCATGCTTGAACCTCAAAATTCCCAATATCCATTCTCCTACTTGCAAAAAACTCCCCTAGTTTGCAATGATGCAAAATCCAGTGAAAACAAGAAATGTCAATCCGGTTGACTTCAGGGAAGGGATTTATTCCTTCTAAGTGCCTTGGCGCAGAGGATTTCCTATTACAATTGCAGGGTCTTCTTATTGATGGTCGTAACAAGCAGGAAACTATTTTCAGTTGCCCTGCCATTATTAAAATAGCAATGCTTGGCTACTGCCCGGGGATCGCTGTCGGCACACTTGTGTTTTTAAATTATACCCTTGTTAATCACCCATTCAAATAATACCAAAATGAAAAAAAAAAATAATCATATATACTGCTTACTAACATATACTTTATGCTTTCTCAGTGGAAGACATCTTTCAGTTAATATTCACATTTTTGAAGGCTACTGTGTTAGGGAATAAAACTTCGTATATAGCTACCAACAGAGATGGACTCTGCTCTCTGCCTCCCTTTGCTCCCGGCAACAGTCACTACATACTTTATAAACATTAATTCCTCGCTTCAGTCTCTTTTGTTTTATACTCCGATGTGTCACAGACTACAGAAAAGAGAAATGGGTGTCCAGAACAGCTGATAACATGAAATTAGAGATGTCAGCATTTCGCTGTGAGAAATTACTGACCTTTGTGTGAAGCCTTTGTGTAGAATATTCTTGATTAAGACAAAGGGATGGCATTAGAATGCAAATAGCCTTACAAACAAGGTACGGTCAGACCCTTTTATGCCCTTTCAGTTTTACATTTTATCCTTGTATTCTTCACAGTATCAATATTTGGATGTTAGTGGATTAATGAAAGCAGACAAACAGCCTATAACTCACACATAGACACAGAGTCCATGGTTTATGTGCTCTGCCGCATTTCAGCTGGGCACGTTTTAGTTTGCTCTCTGCCCACCCTGCTCACCAGAATGATTCTGGTTAGCTCGAACGCAAATGTGCTTACCAGTAAGAGCAATTATTTATTAACTGATGGTGATAATATGAACAAAAATGAACAGTTTTGGACCGGTTTGTGAAGGTAAATCACTATAGAAATACTAAATTGACAATATTGTAAGTTCTGTGTCTAACTCAGGGCAATAATTAAGGGAGCTGTTTAAGGATAAGCTGAGGAGTCATACCTTCAAATAAGATAAGCAAAACAAAGATCCTGCAACACTCCATTTCCTTCATCCTCTCAGGCCACAAAATGTAGCTGAAATAGCCAAAACAATGCTAAGCATAGGATGACAGATGTAAAGAAAATGGAAAAGCAGCGAAGAACAAGGATGAATGCTGGGGAGGGAGACTACAATGAAGGAAACAAGCTGACCTTTGCACTAGGTATGAAGCTCTTGTGCTCACAAACTCCCGTGCGTATCCAATATCCCCACAAGGCCACACAAATTGCAGCTGGCACTCAGAGTGACTACCCACGTCCCGGCAGAAGCCACACAAGTGCCCAGGTACCTTCAGGTTGGGGCTGAAGATGCTGAGCACTTTTGAGCATCCCACACAGTGGGCCGGGAGTGCAGCCCCTTCCTGCATGTGGCACGTCCTTTTCCTGTGGCAGTGGTTTTGCACAATTACATGAATTTTTCTGTTACAAACAGATCAGCAGGACGGGTGCTACCGAACACCAGGAAATTCCCATATAACCTTTTGGGGGTTTTCGGCTTAAGTGTTGGATGCTGAAACACCCGTTCCCATGTCACTAAGCTGGGCTTTTGGTCAGGCCAAAAGCACCGACGTTTGATTTTTAAGGTGCAACCCTAGAGGAATAGAAGGCCAATAATTGAGCCAGTTCTGCCCCGCGGAGACCAAATTGAGAACACGCTGAACCTCAGCTTATAAAATAGCAGCTCCAAGTGGTGCCACATGCTGCTGATTCTGACATGACACTGTGTCTTTGCATGGCAGGATGATGAAGCACCCTAAAATTAGCCTTCTTACTATTTCGTAAAGAGCAGGCAGAAAGGTAGCAGCCTGCACTGGGGAGAACAAAGAGGCACAGGAGAGGACCAGAAGTGGGGTTCACGCACAGGCTGGTCACAACACTTCATGGTGAGCACTCTTTGCTTCTTTGCGAATTTCCATGTTGGATTGTTTAGTGTCATTTCTTACCCCAAGCATAGGGCAACCAGACTGTGAAAGAAGGTAGGTGCTTGTGTAAACAGAGGTGGGGTGGAGAGATCTGTTCTCTCAGGGGGCTTGGGAGACAGCAGAAGGGAAAACTAACCGTAAAAATGACACGGATGGTCTCTTTTCTTAGAGCTGTGGTGGGAGCTGGCATTTAATTCACAGAACTAAGTTTGTTATTAATGGAATAGAACTGGGAATGGAAGAAAAAATAGTGCTGGTATGGAAACCAGAAATACCATGATAAAGCTCCCTCTCTATTGAGCTAGACGGAGTTTTTTCTGATATTCAGCTCACTCTCCACCCCATTTCTTGGGGAACAAAGTCCTTGGCTTTACAAGCAGTAAGATTTGAGAAAAAAACCCAACAACTTCCAGGCAGTAGGAAGATAGGCACAGATGTGTTTAGGTGAAGAAACAGTGAAATAGTGAAAGAAAAGGTCCTAGACCAGAAAACACTTGTAGATGAGAAAAAGAGACTGTAAGGAAACATTTGAATATCAGAATGGATGTTAGGGCACATGACAACAGAGCATGCATCTCTGGGAAGCAGAGGACTCCGCCATCAGGTAGGTGTAACAGCCTGTGGCCCCGTGCCTAAACAATTGTCAGGGCATGCTGTTTTCTCTATTCCTATGGTAGGACCATGTGAAGAATAGCTGGGAAGAAAATAATAACTCTGAGGTACAAACTGTGACCAATATGTTCAAACTACATCCAGCTGTTTCTGCCATTAGCTACTGCTCAAAAATACAGGACTATTTTGCAACAAAGATATTTCTATTTGGTAAAGACGATCGGACAGTGCTCTGCAGCTTTTGTGATTTAATTCAGGATAAAACTCACAATTTCACATGTATTACTGAAACCCAGAAGGGCATGGTAGTGTGAGATCTATTTTGGTGCAGTTAGCAACTGATAGATACTTGGTACAGCGTGGACTGAAACGTGGCGTCAAAGTGGCAATGAATCTGTGCCATTTGTATCAACTGCGGTACAGGACATCTCTGTTCAAAAAGCAGATTTGATAGTCACAGTGGATGAAGACTCTTGGAGAGATGGAAAATTAGATTTCTCTTGCAGAGGTTGTTAAGGGGCTCCACAGAAATGATATGTGAGCAGTCAGAGCTTGGAGTCCTTGGAGGACTGTAACTCTGAATTTCCTATGACGTAAGTTGCAGCCTTAGCATTAGGCTAAAAGATTTCCAAAATAATTTTATTTTAGTTTGGAGACAGAAGGAAAGTAAGTTGTATGAGATGAGAAATCAAGTCCTCGTGTCTGTGTGAACAATGGGATCACTGCTGCTGCCTACACACAATTTGTACATAGAGAAACCTATTGACTGCTTATGCTCCTGGAGATCTCCTATGCCGGTACTTATCAAGCTCTCATTTAGGAAAGAAAAATTGCCACAAACTTGCAATCTTTTGTTTCTGTTTACTGACACTGGAGTTGTGCGAAATACAGACAATCTTGTTGATTTTTTAATATGAGTAATTTAGAGATTCTTATTTCTCTCCAGAAAATCCTGGGATGGTGTTTTCGGGATAGAGTTTCTTGTTTACTTGGTCTACCAGCATAAAAAAAAATGTTACAACTTAAAATTTCGGGCTTATAAAGTGGAGGCCAAAGTTACTCTATATCATTTGGTAGCAGAAACAGTAGAGCAGCCACCTGTGCCAAACCTCCCTTGCATTTAGCTGGCTTTTTTTTCTTGGATAGGGAGAGGGTAGCAGTGATTCATCACCCGCATCTGACTGATGAAGGCTTTCTTGTCGTTAATGTCAGCAAGCCACTAGGACACCACTAAATATGATCACTGATCTCAATCAGAAATGATCATTTCAGGGGTACTGGATAGTCCCCACTTAACACACATACATTTACTTTCATAAAAGAAGAATACAGGGCTATCTCCAGCTTCTGGCCAGGGTTCTAGAGCAACAAAATTACTCTTAAACATACCTAGACATAAATTTGAGAGTAGTCCTGAGACTCTCTCAGGAAAAGACACAGTATTTCCACAGTATCCAACTGAGACATAGCAGCTTCTCTTCACCCCATGACCCAGCGGAGACATCCGAAACCAGAGAGATTATGAGCAGGAAAGTCAGCTTGAAACTCCAATTTCATCAGAAAACATTTACACAACTTCCTTTAGCCAGTAGACTTGTAAAAAAATATTTTCCCCAATGTGATAACACCTTTGCAAATACAAACAATTTTATACAAACAATATTGTATGCTTATAAGCTCGTAGCAAACTCAGCCAGGCAAACTGGCTCTCTAACAGACAGTATGAATATTACAAATGAAACACCTTTAACTGGTTTGGTTCTTTTTTAATAAAATAAATGAAAATAATGCTTATTTGGTCTTATTGCCAAGTGGTTGCTTTGTAATAAACAGCATTAGGATTAAAAATCGCTTTTCTTGAGTAGCAAATGACGCGTGATCTTTATAATTTTTCCTGACCTCTTGTTCAAGTTTGAGCCCCTAAATAGCTCATCCCTATTATAAACCTGTTTGTGTTATCTTCTGAGTTTATAATAACCATAAGCATTCAAATAGTCTGTTCATAACTATAATAATCCCTACTGGCTTCCCTGCAGAATTATAATAAACATGAATCTAAAAGTGATTTGTTTATGATCATTACAAATAGTCACAATTTCCAATGAGTTATACCAGCAATGATCACATAAGAATCTAGTATTTGTCATTTTCAAGGCAAATTTATGAAAATTATTATCTTTTGGCTAAGAGGTAGTTTAGAATAGTGAATACCAATACATACAATTTTAAAGTTCTCACTTTAAAAGTTCCTACACCATTAGTTTTACAGCTAATTTTGACTGGATACAGAACACACATTATTCATCAGTTCTTGGATTTTAAATTTTATTAGCTTGACTAAAGCTGAAAAAACTCTGAAAGTTCTTCCCATGGAGTTCCTTCTCTTGGTCCTCCCTGGCCAACGAGTCAAAGCCATCACTTTCCCTGCTTCCCTTTCCTCTAGGTCAAACGCTCAGATGGGTAAATTGTTTCTCAATGGAAATCAATTAAACTAATGCCAATTTAAACTAGCTGAGTCTTGACGGGTGTATATCACAGCTCAAAACCCGACAACTGAGTATGTGAAGAATTAAAAAATATGTGTTTTTACTCCTTTCATGCAGTGCAGTCAGCAAACTGAAATGCGTTTCACATGAGCTCCATCTGTCCCAGCATGACACTAGCAGTTCTGGCTCCTTCCTGCTCCAGCCCTGGATTGAACCTCTCTATTCACTCAAACACCTTCAATCTTATTCAACAGCTCAATATAAAACAAAACAAATCCTCTCTTCACAGGAAGAACAGGTTTCATACACCATACCCATGTTTTATAAACATTATGGTTGAGACTTTCTAAAGTATATCTCTTCAAAATATATATTTTGATTTTTAAAAAACGTAGAGTAGAGATTAGATGAATGCCTCTAGCCACTCAAATGTCAAAATCTTGGCCGATATGAAGTTACATGCACACCCCAAATGAGACTATACAACTAGATCTACACAGGTAATCCTTAGCTTTTCGAGAAATATGCAAGAAAATTGAAAGTATAGCTTTTTAACTATTTAATGAAAATGTAGGCTTGGTCTTCATATCCTCTCTTTGAATTTCCAACCTAGTAAATATTTCTTTATAAAATAGATGTTTTCTTGATTTAATATGTTGTCCTGATTTAACATTAAGCATATACTTTAAGAGCATTATGTCTAAAATTTAGTTCAAATATCAAGTTTCCACAGCCGCACACCATCAATTAAACATGCTGAAAAGGTTTCGTTGTGCTTTAAAAGGCCTTTACTAATTAGATTAAATGAAAAATACTTACCATAATATTTGCATTTTCTTTCTAAGTGTCGCAGTTTGGAGTCGTCCAATGTTCTTCCTTTTCTAAAGCAAAAAGAAGTGAGACATTTAAAAAAAGCATTTCCAAAGGCACCCTAGGCAGAAAGAAAATTCCTTTTTATAACTTGTGTGATAGCACATGGCATTACTGTATGTCACTGATGTACTGCTTGGTCTAAACTTGGTTTGTGTTATGCGTGGTTCATCAGATCAGAATATATTTTAAATCCTGTGATATATCTTTTGACTCCTTCCATTGAGTAAATTGATATTTTGACTGTTTGGAAATTAGATGGTTCTGGAGACTCACAACTACATAAGCAGAACCACTGGCTTAAATGTGGCCTGGGAAAGAAGTCATAAACATTTTTGATTATTTATTTGAAATTAATGAATGGTATAGCCTCCTCTTTTTCTACTTCTTTCTCTCTCTCTGTCTTATATACTTAGGAGATAGTCAGGTGGCATAACTAGCAATTTGCATGACTGGTCAGAATGGCCAGTACCTCCTGCTATTGTTGCCCTGAGGTAATTTTCTGGGTCAGGATCCTTCAGGAAGTGAGCTTACATTAGCTGAGTATCACTTGCTCTTTAGCTAGACAGAGGGATTCTGATACTGCTGGTGTTTTATAAGCTGGTACTATCAAATTACTTCAATTCTCATTTCTGTCCCTTCTGCAAGTTTCCTTGTGTTTTGACAAAAAAGACGCTTATTTTAAAGTTAATTCTGTCAGTAAAGTTGTATCCTAAAAAACCCAGCTTTTTCTGAAGCTTCATCAGTATCTATAAATACAATTTTTGCACTGCGTCTTCATGTAATTTTTTACAAATTATCTTATAATGCAAGTCAACTTAAAATTACAATGAAAAAAGCAACATTTAAAGTGGGAAGGTGACTCAGTGGCCTGAGGGAAGGCGTTCCAGAGAGATGAGGCAGCATAAGGGGAAGAGTGCCAGAATCACCGGGAGGCGCGGGTAAACTAATCTCAAGTGTGCATAATAAGGTGACACACTAAAGTGCTGGCAAAACAGTAACTATTTATCAAATCAGTCACCTAATGAGACTCAGAGTTTGGAATGATATCCTAGTTGTGTTTTCATTATGAAATGGCACTTTTAATACAAAGGAGGAAAGTTTTAAAAGCTGTAGAACTTCGCACAAGTTGTTTTTTTCCCTTGTCTGTGCAATCAGAGAGCTGGGCAGAGTCAGTGCTTTCTGAACACCATGCACAAGGGTCAAATAATAACCACCAGCACTCACCCTCCTACCTATAGCCAGACAACACGATTCCCCCAACCCCACAGGACGTTACTGCGTTTTATTTGTTGGCATGAAGACACACATGCTTTTCTGCTGCCACCATGAGTCGAGATGATAGGCTTCATGTAAGTATGGATATAATCACTCTTCCCCACCTCTGGCCCTTCAGACTGACCAATTCTCGGTTCAGAGTTTGCTTCTGTCCTATTTTAGCAAGCCTGTCATCAAACTCTGCTCTCCCGCTACCTAATCTATGCATATCTTCAGCTGGTCCTCTATACACCTCACTGAACAATCATGTTGCTGTCTTCCAAACTGTTTATCCCCAGCCTACGTACCGTAGGTGATCCCATGAAGGCATGTTGAGAGATGAGCTGACTGCCATGGACACTGCTGATAAACCACTGAAACTCTCAGCCAAGTGTGCTTGGAAAGCAAGAGTTATCCAGGAATTCTTTTTAAAATTTAGACTATCCATGAATGCCCTCTCCTTATCCCCTTCTAGCAACAATCATTAGACATTCTAATTAGGGTTGTAGCTCATGAAGTGTAATTTTTACAACTAAGTTATTGAATGTTTTGCCCTATTGAACATCTGACTAGAGCTGATTTTCTCTACAGTTCTAGTTGTCTATTACAAGTGCCAAAGCCTCTGATGCTCAAAACACCACCCAGTCGTTCTGGTTTTGGTTACTCTAAAATCCTGAAGGTCCCAATGGATAATGCCATTAAACTGCGCTGCCTCAGGCTCTTGCCAGCTGCCTGGCCCATTGTGTTTAATTTCCTGTTGGCCTCAGGACCTCTAACAAAAAATGAAGAAATACACTGGAACGCCACTATACTTATTTAGAAAAAGGATACTGAAAATACCTATATTTTATATAAATGGTATATATGTTCTTAGTTCAGACATAAGGCAAGAGCCTCCGAGTATATTTTCCTCATTACCTTGCAACTCACATTAATCGACAAGTAATAGTCACACTTATTTCATTCTTTTACATTAAAAGCAGCTACAGATGGACTCTTGTTGAAGTCTCTCAGGTCTTTAAGGATTTCGGAATTTCTTTGTAAGTAGCCTGGATGAAATTCTGCTCTCTCTTCTAGATGTGCAGTGGCATTTAAGTGATAAGAATAAGGACTGCACTGTAAATCTCTGTTTGACGAATTTGTAATTGGAAATAGAGACTGTGTGGTTACAAAATACACCTCACTAGACTGCCTCTTAATCCAGTTTTAAAAATACAATCCGTATTGTCTTGTTGTGTTAAGCTCAACCCCAAGTCAAAAGCATTCAAGTATATGACCCTGTCTCTGGACAACAGTAAGCAGCGAACGAAGGCAGAGAGTGTAGATGTCAGGTCTGCTTAATATCGACCATAGAAATAGCTACCATGAGAAAAAAAAAACAACTTTTATTATAATTCAAATAAAAGGAGAAAAGGTTCAAATCTTCAAAACATGAAATATATAATATGTCTTTCTCATTAGTAATATTCCTATATTTCCTTTTGCTTTAGATTTAGGTAGCAAGATACCTCCACCCTTTGTACCAGTTCCCCTGACAGTTTGCTCAGTTGGTATTAATCACGGCTATAAACATCCTTTTTAGATGTTTTGGAGATGTATGTTCTGAAGAGAGGTAAAGAAGCCAAATGAAATGGATAGATCTGTAGCTGCTAGGGTCTAATCCTGTTTTATCTGAACAACAAATCAGACACGCCATGAAAAAGGGGAGAGCAAAACCCAGAAAAGAACAGCAAAAGTACAGTCAGACTGTTTGGCTTAGTGCCCTCTCTTACATATAATCTGAGGAAAACAAGTCCTTCCTTGTATCAGCCACAGCAGGCTCTGGCAAACCGGTACTAGTATCAGGCTGAGCTGGTGCCAACTGGTGCTCTCTTACTTGGAGACCTGAAACTACATAGCAAAATTAGTCTTGTCTGCTAAGCCAGGTTCTTATTAAAAACAAGAGAAGGAACAACATGAAAGACAAGAAATAAAGTGAGGAAATAAAAGAAGACAGGGAAGGAGAGGGTCACAGTAGGAATGCAAATTTCACGTAACACAAAGTGTCCCAAATTAGGTGAAGGCAGTAGAACTGGCATCATCAGATCCCCTTTTATGGTCTGTTTTGGACTAGTCATGCCCCGCAATCAGGACAGTGAAATCCTATAGTGTCAGAATGGATCCTGTAGTCTCTGGTGATGCTGGGAGTAGTCACCCTGACTGTAAATCTCACACCTTTCAACCAAGCTGGTTTTTTGGCATCAATGTCAAATCAAGCTTCCTCCTGCTTCACTTGCCCAAAGAAAGTCACAAATGGAACAGCACATCCCCTTGGTAATCAAGGGGATTCGCACAACCCCTTCAGCAATCAAACCCACTTTCTGGGTTATTGATAAACCAGATTTCGTGTTTCTGTTGATAACCAGACATAGTCTGCACCAAGTCATTGGTTTTTATAGATAGGAATCCTCATCCATATTATCTCAATTTTGTTCTTTATTTGATTTTTTAATGATCTTTTAAAAAAATCTTACATAACAGGCTGCATCAAACTTTTGCTTCTTTGGGCAACTGTCAGTCTCTATATATTAATATTAGCTGTTTGCTCTACAAATCATTGAAGTCTGATAGTGCTGACCCCAGAAAGAAGACTGATGTGAGCCAAAGCCTGCACTCAGAAATGGTGGTGACTTCAAGGGGATCCTGCTCAGCCACATGAGCACTTCCAGGTAGAGCTCATGCACTTTATATTTGAACCATAAAGTGAAACTATCCACTTTACAATGTGAACGCTAGCAAATTAAAGAACCCAGCTGCTTGTAAAATTTTGTTTAGATATCCCAACTTAAAAAAAGAATTTCCCTTACAAAAGGAAGAATGTAGGAGAACCTAACAGAATATTAACTACACAGGGAACAGTAAAATGGTAGTGAACAGACACTTTTTGCTAACTCTTTTCTATTACAGGCATTGTAGCAAGTTGACCAGGTTCTTTGAAAGACTAATATTATAGAAGGTAGTCTTGTACAATGGAGAATACTGCACAAGAAAGAAAAAAAGATTATAATTTAAAATAAGGACATGGTATCCTTCATGGGAATACACCTTAAAAAATCTGACACTTCTACACTTGAATAAAAGTTTTTTTACAAAAAAAAAAAAAAAGGGATTTTACTAATCCCCCTTTACAATTGTCACCCGTAACATCAATGATTTCATGTTCTGGGGATTATCTCTATGTTTCAGCTGTACAATTTCAGCTGTACAATTTCTACTGCAACAAAGCTAGTTTATTTTTACCTAACCAGTTTTACCGAGCTGGTGTATTTTTACCTATTGATTCATTTTGAAAAGCATTTAGATGGAACATTGGATGAAACTGGATGAGGACAGTACAAAAGATTACGGCTCTGTGTGGATGACTGAAAGACTGCTTTCATTACTGTGGTTAAAACTAACTTTTTGGAAAAGTCTGACTGCTCTCCTACTGGTGTTAATGACAGAAACATCACAGATTTCTTTGGAAACAGCATCAGGCCTCATAAATTACTAGTACATTTCATCTAAGTAATTAACGAGACTGAAAAATTCTGCAGTAACACTCAGGCAATCCTCACACTAGTGCTGCCCTGTTAAATGATAAAGGCTGTTTAGGGCTGGGTGAAAAAGAAATAGGCATCGAAGGAATGTTCCAACATTATTATTCATGTCTTCTAGAGAGAAGAGCTACCATTTCTTTCATCCTTCTGATATGTCTCCACTTCTAAAATTAGAATCTGAGTTAGAATCACACAATACCTGGCAGGCTCATGCTAAGAGATGCACTGCATAATGATATGAATAGAAAATATTCAACTCATATTATCTTACACAAGGTTTGCAAATCAATCACTATCGAGCTAGCTTTACCAGAAACATCCAGGAAATTGCTATTAACACTTTTCTTACCAAAAGAATAATGGTCTTAAGATAATTCATTAAAGTCTATAATCTGAAAGAGAAATAGGGCTTGCCACTGTTGTTCAAATTACAGGATCTTTAAATGTAGTACTTTGTGCAACAACTAGTCACTGGCGCTTCAAGAAAAGACATCGTTGCTATTTCCAAAGCTGCACAGGTAGGGAGCAATTCACCGCCTTTGCAATAGGCTAGTATAACAAAAGACAAAGCGGGTATTTTACCAGTCAATGTTCATATTGCACCAGCAAAATGGTTACAGGTCTGCTAAGCCTCTCTTCTGAAGTTACTCCTTCAACCCATTAGAGCAAACTTCTCTAATTTGCTATTTCATACTCCACGTTAGAAAGAAATGAGTTCAGTCTTGGGATGAGCAAGACCAGTAGTTGGTGGGATGCAAACCCAAAGTGGGTAGTAACCCGGTGCTCCACAGGGCTCCGGAGAGATCTTCAAAATCACCACCTCACTAGAACTTGACTGCAGAGAACCTTAAGGAAGCTTTCAAAGAAATAGAACATTTAGTATTTTGGTTTTCTCCCTGAATCTGCCTCAGCACTCTTTCCTGTCCCTTGCAGAGGCAGACATGGCAACAGCAATCTGTATTTGCCCATCAGCCAACACTGTTAGTACAGAATTCCCCATATCTTTAATCATACTGCAAACTCCTTTTATAGGTTTGAAAATTAAGCCAAGAGATTGATGAGCTGTAAACCAGAAAATTCTTTCTCCTGCAGACACTGGTGGTGCTTTCTAACACCCCAGGATTCGCAACCTGAGCACTGTTATGTTCTTCTGAAATAATGACAAAACAAAGGCAAGAGGACATTAGAACAAGCTTTCATCACCAGAGACACTGCCATGTTGAGGAAGTATCGCAAGCTACTCTTGCAGGCAAAGATACCTGAACACATCCAGATCCTTTCAGGTGATAGATGCTTATCTGAAACATAGGACAGGTTGGGAGGACCAGCAGCAGCTCTAGGAGAGGGAACACTCTTTCCACGGTGGCAGGGGTTGCTGACAGTGACTGACCAGCTCCTGAAGGAAGCATAATTGTGGCACGCTCTGTGATTTGTGCTCCTTGGTCTCTCTGTGACTTCCACATCTTTTTCTTACTCTGCACATTTCTTGACTGGTGTGTCCGCCATCTGCAATTAAATCGTCCATAATGTACATTTTCCCAAAAAATTCAGATCAAGATATAATGATTAGATGAGTTAGGAAGCATCATCTGAGCTAAAGTACCCTTTTACGTACTTGCCCTTAAAGAATAACATCAGAAACCCTCACTACTTTGATCTCCTCATAGACAGAGAGACAGCCGCTTGTGTAAACTGGCGGGAGCTGATCTGAAAGGGGCTTGGTCTAGGCCAGTTGAGCTTGATCAAAATCAGAGCCATTTCACAAGCCAGCTGTTAAAACATGTTGCCAGCAAGTTTTGCTTTGTGGAACTGATGCTTTCTTTTCTGTGAGTTGCACCGCTGATGTTCAGCTTGGTGAAGGTTTTTTTTGTCTTCCTTGGACTGCCTGAGGCTGAGCCTGGCTCCATGTGCACGGCCACTCAGCTGCTTCCCTGTCTTCTGGTCCTGCCTCTCTCCTCTCTCTGCTTCCAGCCTAACTAAATGTCAGCAGCACTCAGGTTTATGCCTTTTGTTCTGAGGTGGTATTCCTGCTCAGAATACAATTTTGAGGCTCGTCCAGCTGTTTTTCATCACTAGCTTCTGTGATAAGTATCTAACTAATCAGGATGCCCTGTAACATATGTCCCAAAGCTTACTGCCAACTTGCAGCTGTCAGCACTATTTCCAGCACTAACCTCTAAAGCCAAAATAAACTTTAGTACAGGCGTAATTGGGAGCTTGAAGTAGCTTGAATTGGAGAATTTCTTATTCCAAACTAATCAAGCAAATATATGCTAGGTACACGATCCTGACCTATAGGTATTATGGTCTTAATTGTAACCTTGAAATCACTGCAACTATGGAAGCCTCTGCCCCAGGGAAGTGCTCATCTGCCTCAGTTACGGGATAGAAAGCTAAGCCCTGCTTCTTCTCTCAGCTGTTTAAAAAAAAAAAAAGATGGTAGATCAATGTTATAAAAGATAATGACTTCTTCAGATCTTTAGGTGCCTTTTCTTTTTTATCTTCTAAGGCTGTAAAACTCACAAAGATGGCTTCTTCCAGCCCCAGCTGTATTCAGACTTACTGTCAGGCTGGACAATATGGATGCCTTCAGATGACGCCCAAAAGACAGTACAGACTCATCATACAATGTCTGGCAGTCCACGCAGATGTCTAGCAATTGTTGTCTACTGAATAATGTGTAACCTATCTCATTTCTCAATTAATGGTTCAGCACATGCCATTAACAGGATTGTATTAATTTCATCCTAATACCTAGAAACTCAAGAATTTTCCATTTATGATAAATTTATGGTTTACCATAAATGGCTTACCATCACAGTCTGATAATCCTACTGTGGAGTAACAGCCAACCAGCCATGTACAACGTTCCATTTTAAGACTCACTCCTTCTGCTTGTAAAAGTACTTTGGGCTTTGACAGACAAGATCTGGAGAGAATTAGTGCTTGTGTAATTTATTCTAGGACACTGTGCCTTACCCTAGAGAGGCAGATGTTCCCTTCTGCTGGCCAGCAAAGACAAAAGCACAGAAAGCTGGAGGTCATGATACTTTGAAGCGTTTTTTTAGCGCTCAGCAGTCAAAAGCCTCAATTCACTGTCTTCTAAAAGAGTAGACGGAGGAACAACAGTATTTTCATGGGCTTTATGTTGTTATTTGCAAACTAATGAATCTCAAATTCTCTGATGCTGCTCGATCAAGATGACAGCCCTGCAAGATCTGGCTCATCTACTGTGTATGCCCTAACTTCTTGTGGGTCCTGGAAGTTTTGTCCTTGTACCACTCGCTGTTACAATGGTCTATCTTTGCCACAGTAAAGGCTCATAACTTTTATGGTTTCTCAATTCTGCACTTTCTAGATAACCCTTAGCTCATTTGTTGCACAGCTTATTCAATGATTTTGCAATTCTAGCACCTTATACAAAACTCTCTCTTAAAGTGGAAAATTTTTGCAGATTTTTTTTATCAGATTGAATAGTCACTTAGATTGCTTAATTTTGCATATCATGCACAAACAGCAGTTCACAGCTCAGCAAGACTCCATGCACATGTTATAATAATTGCATCTCAGCAGAAGTCCGCACAGATTTACAGTTATTTTGTCACACACATCAGAGTTTATTTTCAGGCTTCAGAGTCAGTAGCCTACAGATCTACAGACACTGTAATGCCCAAACCACAGTAGCGTGTGGTGTAGTATCAACATGCAGTTCCTGTCAGCGCTGTACAGCTCACATCTACTGTTACTGTAAAGAACACACCCAGTCTCTGTTCCAGGTATAAAGTTACATCAGACATCACCCAACCCATAAAATGCCTAATCTGTCCCCAGAAGAAGAGCTGACCTCACTAGACAACTTTCACATATCTCTGAAGAAACCGCACTACAAACTAATGGTCACAAACTATTCCAACAATATTTTACAAAAAGAAGGAGAAACAAAAGAAAACTCCCTCCAATGCATCAGGAAATTTTTCATAAAAGAATTGCCTTTCCCTCTGAGTTTTCATACTGTTACGCCTCATAAAACGTCCTTCTGAAGAACTACATCCCACAGGAGAACCTCTTTTCTAGCAAAGGCACTCACTTGATAATGTTTTGAGAGAATTGGGAAAAACTCAAAAAGCCAGCTAATGACATCATTAGCTGTGGAAAGAGCTATATATCAATTCCCCATAATAAATGCATAACGTTTTAGTAATCTTTTAAAATTGGAATTGTAATGAGCATTTTTAATAAAATAATATATCAAAAATAAGCAGCATTTTTGGTAAGCCGAACTGTTTAGAATTACAGATAATTTTCTATTGCTGGTTTATAGGATGAGTAGGAAAGAAAATCTAGTCTCTACATTTTCCAAGTGATCTGGTAGGTTTTAGTCGCTCAAGTTTTTTACCAGTAGCTCAGTTTTACAAACAAAAAAAATTCTGTATAATAACAGGGCTTCTCTGTGTACCGCTTAAAATATTTTGAAATTATTCCACCTATATTTGTATCAGTTTTATTTACAGCTAAGTTTCACGTGCCTCTTTTAATTACTTTTCCCCGAACAGTTTATTTCTATGCATTCAATCACAAGTTTTGATGTTTTAGCTTTTTGAGGATTTGTAGTTACAGGCCATCCTTAAGGATTTCTGCATTGTTGCACTGTGTTTATTAGATCAAACACTTCAAAGAGGTCCGGAATATTTTACTATTAAATCACACGCGTTTGCTGAGTTTACCTTTGGAGTTGCAAAACTTTGACATTGCTACCAGCTGATGGGTTTCCCAGTGACTGTAATCTCCGGGTTGTGATCAAAACATAAAGACAACAGCAATAACTAGTAATTTTAAAAGGCTGAAGTCTAAACCGGCTGAGAGGAGTAACACAATGCCACCACAGCGCCTCTTGGATGAATCAGCAAAACCCGCATAAGCATCTATAGGGGACGTTTCATGAGTGAGGAGAAGGCACTGGGTGCCCATAGGTGCTGTGGGAGCGGTGGATTCCCTGTCCAATGAGGTGGAATGCTCCACGGGCACATGGTTTACGCTGCTCAAAATAACTTGGGACCTGCAAACTGACAAATGCTATTGCTCCGGTGGTGACAGGTTGTCCAGCGTCTTACAGCCATCCTCATAATAACGAAGGTTAAGTTCCTCCACTGTATGGACTCCTAGCTGTTTCTGCTCCTGAGGACTCGAAGAATTCCCTCGCTTCCTTAACTTTAAGCTCACACTTCTGGATAATTGTCATCGCTACTAACTGCCAGCGTTGGGCAGCAACATCTGGAGGAATTAAAAAAGGTAATCCCTCAACTTTAGATCGGTCTGCATTTTGATTTTGCAGCACAGGTGCAGAAGGGTTTGATGAGCATGAATATTTGAATGCTAATTATTGCTGCTAAGACATATACAGGCAACAAATAATTTTTAAACTGACTGACTGAAATTGTGCTGAGGCATGTGTGTTGCAGTGAAAGAGAAACAATGTTCTGCAGCATTATAAAGGGCTTGAATAAAATTGGTGGGGTTCTCAAAATCCCTCGGAGCCAGTCTGGCTCCTCTGAAGAGCCAACAGAAGACTGTAACGACCTGAAAAGTTCCTTGCCGGGACTGTATTCTTCTTCCCATTTATTTCCCCTCCACGCTCTGAAATATTTACATTCTGGTATTCAGCCTTAAACCAAGATGCCGTAATTTGGATTTCCTTCTTAAGCAAAATCAAACCTAATTTAACGTGACCCCCATAGTTAAATACTTTCTATTTATTTATTTATTTATTTTGTCGTGTAAAATGACCCCACTGGCTATATTTAGTGCCGGGAGATCTGCTCTCTGGATTAATGTACACAACAGCTGCAGAAACAGTCCTGCTAGAAGGGCATAGCTCTCACCCTTGAGCTCTCACTATCTCCCTTGCTCTCTTTCTCTCTCTCAGAAAAGTATTTGACTGTCAGTAGCAAATGTTTGGCCCAATATATTGCAACATTAAGCAGTAATCAGAAGCCCGTCTTAAGTTTAACAAAATAATATGTCAACAATTGACAAGAGAACAGAGTAGCTCTCGAGTTTACGTCAATAGAACATAATACAAATCATGCTGAAGACACTGAGTACTTCATCAGTAGTTTTGGTTTGGTTTGAAGTTCACATTTGTGAAGATGCTCTAGAGTTTAAGAGTGGAAACAAAATCAGCAAATATGATGGAACTACTTCATGATCTTCAAATCTGCTCTTCTCCCTCTCCTACACTTCCTTAAGGTTCTTAAAGTCAGGATATTTCTTTCTTTTTTGTCTTTCTTATTTTTCCTTTCAGAATCAGCCAACAAAATTAAACAGCAATAGGAAGTGTGTTAGTTTCTGTAGCTGAGCAGAATGATATTTACATATCAGAAATTATTTATAGTCTACTCGGGAGTGAGTTAGGTTTTGTATTTGACAGACTACCAAAGACAAAGGAGAACTGTGTGCGCTGGGCTGGTTTGCTATTCCTGGGCATTCTTTAGAGATCTTACAGCAGGTCTTGCTGTGGTACTGAAGGAATGTTTCTTATCAACAGCTGCTAAGAATTAGCAGTCTAGGTATATTTGCACATAAAGGCAACATTAAGATGGTTTGTTAAAAATTTACACAACACCATAACAAGAATTGGACAATGCAATGTAAATTGTAATCTAAATGATGGGAGGGAAGGAGGAGAGCAGAAATCAATTTACTTTTCTCTTTAAAACTTAACTGGTCTAGTACTTGTTTTCATAAACTAAAATTCTAAAGGGATGGGAAGATTAATTTTGCCTAATATAAATCTTATTTAAGCATTGTAGTTTGAAAATATGATTCAAATGTGAAGGCTTTTATGTTACAATGTTATTAAGGAAGACTGATGAAAAAGCATAAAAAAGACAGAACAGCAGAAAAAAAAGAAACAAATACAGTGAGAATGTGAAAAAAGAAAGGCACAACTGAAAAATCTTAGGGGGAAAAATGCAAACCAGATTTCTTTTGTGTCTAATTTAAGGCTTGAGTTCCCTTTTTTTCTAGGAACTAGTATTCGTATGAAAACTGAATCTCATTTTAAAAACAAAATAGCCCATAGATTTAAAATTACCAGACAAAAAGATGTGCAAGTGCCATGAAGTTTGCATACCCTTGCTTTTCAGGGCTTTTCTTTGCCCAGTTTGTGCTTGTTCAGTCTGGCTACACAAGCAGTCGGTTGTCCAGTCTTCAGATACATGTGTATGATTCCCGTAACGATGGTGCCACTTACACGCACGGGTAGAATTGAGACTTTTGCTCAGCATTTTAAGTTGTGCAAATTCTCGTTACAGTACCTTATGTGGTGCTATAATTTGTCAGTCTAGGCTGAGCCCATGCAATATACAAATTACTTGTTAACACTGAGGGCTAAGCTGTAGCTTCAGTCCCAAACTAAAACTTTACAGTATTCCTCAGCCGCATGCATTTGTGGGTTCCTGCACTGCTCACACATCCTGACAGTGGGAATAATAGAAATGACCTAGTTTAAATAATTTGGGTCACAGTCCATGAAACAGGATTTGCAGTTTTAGCCATGAAAGGCTTGCAAAGTGCTGTATCTGTGTTTGGACCAGGATAAAGGAATATTGTTGCCCGTTAGTTGTATTTTCCATTAAGGACTTTTGTATCTACATTCAGCAACAAATTGTGGATCTCTGCTGTATCTTTTTGGATCTTTCACATAAACTCTTTCTTGTATGGGCAATCCTTGAAGCAAACTGGACTATTACTTGAATCAATAAAATATGAGCACTTGAGGTGTTACACTCAGAGCTTGTCCTGACATCTGAGATCTGGCCTTCACATGCCAATGAGAGAGGAGGATGGAGCATCCCAGGCAGGCCTCAAAGACAGCCCTCATCTGTTTTCCTTTTGGACCTTCTAATTTAAAAATCAGATTAAATTTACTTCAGTTTCAATTTGACTTTATATGGGGTTTCTTCAAGATATTTTTACCTTGCAGTTCAAGGAGAGTCACTGAAGAGGCAAAGAGAACTTGAGACATGGGTAAGAAAGGGTCTCAGTTCTCATTTGGAGAAACACTAAGGGACAATATTAATTACGAAAAACTAAAGACTTTTTATGAGCAAAGTAAAAAGAAAAACGTGTCTTCATTATATGATCGTATGAAGGAAATGTTGGAAAAGCTAAAGAGCTTTGAACATGCTTTTTCCTTGAAGAAGAGTTGAGTATCTTACGCAGCTTTAGGGTGCCCACTTCTGTAACGCTGAGGTAACAGGCCAGGGCATGGCTGCACGTGCGCATAGGCCTCTTCAGTGTCTTCTGCAGAATGACCTGGAGAGAGGATTTATCCCATTTCTGAGATTATGAATTCCAACTTGTTTTTTCTTTTGGTCACTGTGTGATTATGCTGTCAGCAGGAAAGGGAAGAGACAGCAGGGAGGAAATAGAACGGAGACGCATTTCACCTTTCACATTGCTAGCACCAGAAGGGCAAAAACCACTGTTTGCTTAAAAAATAGGTGCTCTTAAGGCTCACTAAAGTTTCCTAAGGCAAAATAGGTGCTTTTAAGGCTTTAACATTTGTATACTTTGAAGCACATTCAAATGCCTGTGGGTGAAATGGTGAACACCTCCAGTCAGGGAAAAGAGCTGTGTTAGAGGGAGACCAACATCACCACAAAAAGCAGTCTAGATAGGCCATCTACTACAGAAATCTAGACTCTTAAATATTCCCAGCTTCAAAACACTTGCTTGTGGTTTGAGATTGTTTACCTAATGTTCATAAAATATTTACATGTTAAATTATATCTCTATAAATTCAAATTATTACTTCAGCATAATATTTTTAACTAAATATAGATAAAATATAACTGTATATGGATAACTCAATTCTATATTCCCTCTCCAATAAAAATCCAGATGGCAACTTCAGTTTAAAAGAAATTTAGAAGTAGGTTGGCCTGTTAAGGCCCTGATCCACTGTCACAAGTGTTCAAAAGATTCAACTCCTAAGCCACTAAAAATTTATTTCAAAATAAATAAATTTCCCCAAAATTCTAAATATTGGCTCTTCTATATTTACATTTTTCTTTTTTCTTCTCTCTTTCCTTGTCCTTCCCTTTCTCTCTCTTCTTTCATTTCCTTTTAGAAGGGAACTTTCTTGTATAGGTAACAGTTCTCAAGGTTTAAGATTCAAGTTTGTAAAGTAAAACTTCGGATTTTACCTGAAAACTGCTTTAAAAATGTATCTGTGTGGCATTCACAAATAGAGGGGCTGAGAGGAGGGCGTTAGTAATTCTGTTCACAGCTACAAGTAAATCCTGGCCAGTTTAAGTGCAGTTGCTTTATTGCAGGTCTGTTCTGCAATGCATCTACAGGCAGAAGCCGGACTATTATTTACAGAAGAGGGCCTGATTCTACTTATTGTTCTGAACAGAAGCAGTAGTAGCCATACATCAGTTATAACAGCAATTTAAAAACCTCTTGAACAGCAGACATTTACATTAAAGCAAAGGGCAGCAGTGTGTGAGGATACTTAAACACCACCATCGCCAGTCTTTTCACTGTTTACAAAAGTATGCAACTGTCAGCAAGAAACAGCTACCATCCTCTTTTAGACTTACAATCAACTGAGAGTTTTAAGGTCCGGAATTTATAAAACACATTAGAGATAGAAGAAAATGCAACATATGCTTAGAACATTAAAAAGACTGTATTGAAAAATATATATATAAAAGTAGGATGTTTCCTAATTATGGAGATAACCTTTAGCCTACTTGTTCTTAGAGGGATTTTGTTTCCATCAGAAGTTATTACACTCCTGGGCTTGGAGTCTCTCTATTTTCCATTATTTAATTACATTACTTGGAAATGGGAGTTTAGTTATCTGACTTTCTTGATTTGTTACAAGGAATGGAATTCAAAGCTCCTAATGTGCCTAAAACAGAAAAGTAAACCACCTTCTTGTATATAACTCTCTAAATACAATTATTAAAAACATTTTACACTCACACCCCCAAACCACGCCAGACCTTAATCCTTCACTCCAGCCTAACCTTTCCTATGTCTGGAGTCCCAAAGTCTGTCTTGCAGCAGTTCCAGCTTGTCAACAGGCAGTAACGGAAACGGTGACAATGGCAACTGCTGAGTGGGAATTCCTGCAAGCGCGTAAGAATGTGATTGTGATCATTAAATGTCTGCAAGACAGATCACTTGTGTCATCTCTTAGCTTGTTTTTCATAGCTGCAATCATACAGTTGAAACACCCGTATAACTGTTAGTGTTCAACAGCGTATGGACAAATGTAATTTACATGCAATTAAATTAATTAGGAAAGGATATAAACTCTAATATTTGCTAAACTTTCCAGTCTCCAAACAGAGGTGCTGGGCAAACGGGTCCAGGGCCTTGCTGTGTAAAGGCCGCAAAGGCGCCACTTTGCAGGGAAAGAAGCAGCAGTTTGTTAGCTGTTCTGATCCCGGGGTTTCATATGAAAGCAGTCTCAATTAAACTAATGGTAGCTTGAAAATGGCACAGAGAAGGAGTGTTTGAAAATTAGTATCTTCAGGGCATCAAGCGTTCAAAGCTGTCTCTCACCAAATAAAAGAGAGGATCTGCACTCGGATATATCCGGGATTCCCTTCAGCTTTGCTGAGATTTCCGTACTGCTGTTTTCTTAGGAAAAGCTCAGATTCCTTCAGTGACAACTCAGCAATGAATCAAACCAGCCTCAAACAAGCGGAAATGAAAGGGTTTGGTGTCACACCGCGCAAGCTTCCTGCAGTGCAATTTTACTCCCTTCCACGTAAGGATTTTCAGGTCAAGCCATTGCCAAAACAAGCTGCGGAAACTAATTCTATCTCTGTGAATATTTTATCCTAAAGATCACTTGGCTAATAAGTCGACATTGCCATAAATATAGGCTCTTGAAAACTCAGAAAGCTTGTGCAATTAGTCGGCTAGTGGAAATTAAATTAGGAGACTGAAAAGGTTCATGCAGTCAGTTTTGTTCACGACATCCTCTGATACCTCTCAAGATATTAGGTGCCCAAGTTCACTTCTGTTAGTGTCCCAGGAAAGCAAAAAATGTTGCCCTCAGTGCACTTGTTTGGTGCCATAGGTAATGAACCAGTCAAGAGCAGAGAACTGCTGACTGTTGGAGTCACTCATCCCATTTTCAATCCTAAGTAACACCAGTTTAGAGCTATTATTTGCAACTAGCGTTGCAATTCCTCCCCTTGATACTGGTTCATCATGAGACAGATTTTTCCAGTCTGCAACCACAAAGACATGTCTGTTCCAAAGTCCCAGTCAGGAAAAATTAAAGGGAAGGCTCAAGGCATATCAAGACCAATTCCACATCTCAGTCTAAACAATCTAAGCAAGACTGAATTCAAGACCTGATCTTAATTTTGGACCTTAAATTCCAGTTTTGGCTATAGAAAGACTAAATTATTATATTATTATCTATTTTCTTATCTTAAGCCTGTAATAGCATAACTGTTCCTCTGGTAACATCCTTTTGCTCACTAGAAAGATGGTTTAACTGATATTTTAGAAAATATATTGAATTCAGCCTTATTGCTATCTAGCCCAGAGACCCTGGCAGGCTGTATGCTTGGTCTTATTTGAACAAAAGCTGTTGCCCCCAGCAGTGAAATCTTGAATGGCTCAGCCAAACCAGTGCTTACCACAATTATCAGCCCTCTGTAGTCCTTGGAGAGTATAACTCCTTGTGGAAAAAAGAAAAGAAACTGGACATCTCTGACGGCATAAGCAAGGCATCATTACTAATTGTGACTGGACTGCCCGGTAGCCTCACAGCAACATTTGTTGGAACTCAATGTTTCCCATTTAATTAGAAATATGACATAATTTAAAGCATCTTAAAACTTCAGTAGCCAAGCACTGCCTCAAGTGCTACATTTGACTAGTACCCAACTTCTTCCTTACTAAAAATAGAATAAAAATTATCTTCTACTCAAGCTGAAAATACAGAAGAGTTAGATGCAATATTCTGACCATGGGTGAGCTCTAAAGAAAAGTGATGACCCTCTAACGATTAAGAATTTGGCATCAGATTCATTCTCATCAATATCTTGCTTCCCAACACCAGGAGCACTCTGCTCCCTTCTTACTCTTCTGCTCTGATGGGCAGAAAAAGGCAAGAAGGAAGAAAGGAAAGAAGATGTTCCAGCTCCTTTGCTGGGGAGCTGTTTGCTTTCTCCCATTCACATGCCCTCAACTGCCATCAGAGGGGCAGAGACAGGGTTGAAACAGCAATTTGCTCATTTGCTTTCCCTGTGTTCACTCAGGGCTGTGACAGACAAGTGGGTTTTGCTCTTCCAGGTATGGCTGTGCTGTCTAGCGTGGCCATCTGAATGGAGAGTGCCTTATACAACCCCATTACAGCTAGCCAAAATGAACCATCAGCACAAGGAAGTTTTGATCAGACTACTTTAATTTCTTCTATCCTTTTACATTTTCACCAGGTATGGGCACCCCTAGTTTTGTTATGCTGCTGTAATTTGCATGTAATTTTCCTCCTTTTGCTACCACGCAGTGGCTTCTTCACTGTACTTTTTTGCTAACTAGAATTATAAAGCTACTTTGCCAATCTAAACACATCTTCTTTGAGAGTATCTCCTCATATTGCAGCAATAGTCCTTAAGGAAATTAGCCAAAACAATTTCCCACAATAGCAGGAATTATTTCTGTCATATTTCAATGCTTTGTTAAAAGTATAAATAAAAGATGTGCAAGACCAAGAATAAAGTCTCACATAACCGTACTGATGTTATTTACTATTGTTACCTGCAGAAAAGCTGCACTGCGATTAACGACCTCTGTTGAAGTAGACACAGCACTTAAATCAGAAAATCAAGCAATAGCTGTACAACAGAGGAAAACCAAACCACTAACAGTCAATAAGATGATTTTCATATACCCTCTCCACAAAAGTATTGTAGGAGTTCTTTAATTTCGTTTGACTCCAGCAGGTTTTGATCACACAAGTATTATTTCCCTACTTGCATTTCCTCCTTAGAGTGTCCAATGCTCTCTAAAGACCTGCAGCATCTTTTTTCAGCTCTGATGACTTTTACAGACATTGAGATAAAACGAAGATGTGCCATTCTGAAATAGTTCAGAAAGAGCGGCCAAGAATGTAGCAAGCTAAATTTCGCAACCATGTAAAATACATCATTCGCCAAGCACGTAAAACACAGCCTTCCTCTGGGAGCATCTAAAGCTACACAAAGATACGTAGAGCTGGATGTTGTCATTTAGCCACCGCCACACACAGAGAGGTCAGCGTGGAGTTATGTCCCTCCAGAGATGTTGTGAGAGACTGTATCTTCTATGACATCCCAGTGAAAGCACACAGTGCTCTGGACTTTTTGCAGGCTAAGCCAGCTGCAGGGCACAGGGAAAAGAGCTGGCAGTGGATCTGCTTCTTCCTTTCTGCTTTTAAGCAGACACAAGGCAGAGGTCTAAAGCAAACTTGCCCTGTGTTACAGCTGTTACTAGGTCTGCATCTTCTTTCGGTGCGAGGTTTGTCTTCCAGGCGGCAAACTCCTGATGTGAGGATGTATTTAAACACTTCAGAGTTGAAACTGTAGCTTTAGTTGTGACCTTTACAGCACATTGTATGCTCTCAGCGCATGAACAAGATAATATAACCCCTTGAACACGTTCAGCTTCAGTAAGGTTGCGCAGCTGTTTAAGAAGTAAAAGCTGAGCAAGCAAAAGCAGTGTCCATAGGGTGGGAACTTTAAGCCTGACTGAGATCTCTTTGTTCTCCTAAGAGGTTAAATTACATACTCTGCCCTGTCACGAAACAGCTTACAACATTATCTCACGTGGGCTTCCCAAAGCAACGTTCTCTTCTGTGCCACAGCTTCACTGAAACACTGTGCCAGATAATTTAAGGCCAAGTGGTCAATTAGTATTGCAGATCCTGGCTCGGTTGCAGGGACTAGATTAGGTGCTTAGAGGCATATCATATACATGGTATTTTATTTGTCATTTCTTGTACAGGCACAAACTTATCAATATTTTGGGTTGGGTGCCTTCGTTTTACTGATTGTGCTTGTTTCATCTTACAAAAATAAAAATCAATAAATCTAAAATGGCAAATATTTAAGTAAGAAAAATAATTTCAATGTAAAAAATTGTGCCTGGGGCAGAGGGATTAAGGTCTCAAAATGCACATCAGAATATGATAGCTTTACGTTCATTCATTGAAGAAGAATATAAACAGTTTAAATTGAAGCTTTCCTTTGTGTAAATAAGGAAGAAGGGCTGTCACTCACATTCCAGGAAGAAATACTGCAGCAGTACGAGGTATTACCACCTCATTTGCTTTTTACCTGCCCTTCTCCAGGGACACCTCTCCCGCTAGCAGAGCAGAAAGCCTTTCACAGCAAAGATACCTTTTTTTCTTCTCTCTCTGGCAACTTAAGCTGTCATATAAGGCTACCAGTGAAAATGGCTGAGGCGGGGGCACGGATGTTCCCTTCTCTTGCTGTCACAACAGGAACAGAACCTTCTGCAGTGTGACAAATCAGACACCTTGGGGCAGGAACAACTTAAACCATCACAGCAAGAGTTACCAGGCCATAAATGAAGTAGGAGAGAGACACTGTGCACTGACTATTACTGAGATCCAGTAAACAGTCAATGTTTCAGTAGCTGTGAGGTATCAGCTCTCTGAAAGGTTGTGAAGAGTATTTGTCTTATTTGTCTTCATATTTAAGCCACCATAAGACAAGTGTGTTAATAGGATGTCTGAATCCCTCTGTGTTCATAATGGCTCGTTTAAATAAAAGGGAGAATATTATGCAGAATTATTTACTTAAGTATCAAAAGGGATTCTTTAGCTTTGCTCATCAGACATGCAGGTTAAGTACGGGGCTTTCTGATACTGTCTTCTCATCTGTGGTACAATTTTTCAGAATCAGGATGACCTGAGATAGTGATTTTTAAAGGCCTGTAGTACAAATGATGTTCATATCAAATAACAACATCATTCTCTACTTACTTTAAATAGCTTATTAGAAATGATGCTTAATTTAAGAAGTTATAGATCATTTGGTACCATTATTGCTTCCTACAATGCAATATCTTTAAGAATTTTAAATGAAAATATTATTGAATATTTTTGTTCTCTCCCCTTCTTCTTCCTCGTCTCATCCCTCAAATGCTTTTGAGGGTTCTCTTACTTAGATTTTGGTGTCTTTCACGCTAAATTTACTTAATTAAAAAGTAGTTATTCTCTCATTATTTCAGTCCTTGAAATACCCAGCATTTACTCTGTCTGATGAGGTTGTTTCTTAGCTAAGAAACACACATGAGCTACGATAAAGATTTGACATTAAAACTCACTTAATAGCTCTGTAGTTGAAGTTTTGCCTGGAACAAAGTACAAATTCCCACACTTGCAGTTGCTTTAGCTGTGTAAGGCTACCAGTGGTAGAAAGTGATGAAAGATGAACTTTACCAGGTAAAGGCAATAGTGTCTGGCAGTATGTACAGAGACAGGCCGTTAAAACAAGTTCATATTCAGTACACAGATGCATTTTGAAAATGCTGTGTTCTGCTTTTCAGAAGCCTGTAATTATGTACAATCAAAAAATTCGCTATTGCTAAGGTATGGTCCTATCTGTCCTTTTTGTTGGCAGCATGCAAGACGACAGTTTAGAATCCTCAACTTCAATATCTCAACTTCTGAGAGAAAGTTATTTAGCTGAAACTAAGCATCAAGGGAGGAGTGAAAGAAGCAGATCAGAACCAGCTTCTCATAATTTCCATTATGGAAACGCTTCTGGTGATTCAGATGAGGTGGCTGCCCAAGATGACCTTCCAGATCTCTCTGCCTTTTTGAGCCAAGAAGAGCTAGATGAAAGTGTAAACCTGGCAAGACAAGCTATTGATCAGAATCCACTGGAAACTAAACAGGACGAGCTTCAGGCACATTCACAGCATCCCCCAGATTATCTGAAAAACACAGGAAAACACAAACAAATGGCCCAGTCTACAGCTGTGAAAACATCAGACAATGGCCCGCACTCAAACTTTTGTCAGGACCTTGTCAGAAATACAAAGGGCTCCAAAGGGACCTCTCAAGATCTAAAGAAACACCACCTCCCTTCTGAATCAGAATCAAAAAAGGAGTTCCTAAACAAGGCGGCAGATTTTATCGAGGAGCTCTCCTCACTTTTCAAAGCTCACAACTCTGAAAGAATAAGACCCCGAACATGCAAAAACTACAGGAGCAAAATTGATTCTAAGAATAAGTCTGCTCAAAAAGGCAGCTCTAGCCTATCTAGCACATCAGAAAACCGAGAAAGGCTTTCCATTCCAGTACCTCAAGACTTGGAAAACAAAGCAGAGAAAACGTTTGAACAAACAGATGATCAACAGGCGGCAAACTTGGAATCTATCAATCAATTAACAAGTGCAGAGCTAAAAACAGAGTCAGAATCTGCATCTGTATATTCTGATGAGCCTATTGGACAGCCACCACGCTTTACCCAAAAACTGAAGAGCAGGGAAGTTCCTGAAGGAACCAAAGTGCAATTGGACTGCATTGTGGTAGGAATCCCAGCACCTGAAGTCAGGTAAATGTATTCTGCACTTGTCATTTTGTATTTCCATAACAATAGGTGCATACCTTCCTCTTTTCAGATATACATATGTTTCAGTAATCTGTAGCAGAATTCTCTTGATCTTGTCTTAAATGATTATTAAAATCGTTTAAGAAAAAAAAAATTGCTATCTTTAACTCATAGAAAAGGTTGCTTTTATCTTAAGACAACATATTTTGGGGCATATACATGTCTTTGAATTTTAACTGCTTTTAAATACTCTACTTCCATAATTAAAAGAAAGTGCTAACTTTCTAGTGAGAAATGTTAGTTATCTTGATGGAAATCAAGATTGATTGTGTAAACTGGCTAAAACCACCGATGGCCGTGATACCTCATGCTGATGTTTGAAGGCATTTGAGATGAGAGAACATAACATCCTATAAACCAAAATTATCCATACGTGAACAGAGAGGAAAGCAGTTCATTTAAGTTATTATACAAATAACCAAGAGCAGCTGAGTTCTAATTCAGATTCTGACAGTGATTCTGCTGTGACCTTCGAAAAAACACTTCTGTTTTATCACGTATAAGACACCCGTATTAATTGACACTTATCCATGTTGTGTGACTAGCCTACTAATTCTGATGCTCCAGTTTTTTCCTATATCTATGAGTATTTTGAAAGTTAAATAAGTAACATTTGCAAAGATCACAGGAGATGAAAGGAAATGTGAAAAAGATACACTTTATTCCTCAATGACACCAGTGGAATGAGAAATAGATTATTGTAACTTTTAAATTTATCTTGAAAATGCTTAGATCTCATCAGCATTTCTAAATCTAACTTTGTTCACATAGAGCTCATTAGTAAAATTTACCTCGCACTTACAGTGGTGGAATTACATTTCCTTTGCTGAGACTGCACCAATCCAATAGAAAAGAAATCTCTATCCACCTTTTAAAGACATATTTGCATCCAAATATCTGCAGTATCATAAGTAAACACCCTTAGTCTAGGCAGTTGCCTATCCTTTTATAAGCATTTTACAAATCTTTGTTGCTTTTCTTAACATTGAAAAGAACTGTTTGCATCTTCAGCATCTAATTAAAGGGCTCTGTGCTTCACAGATGGTCCACTTTTTCCACTGGTCAGCTCATTGTATCCCTTACATACCTCGACAATGCTGAGTACAGCACTACTATCACTTTGACTGTAGTCAACACCTTTTATCATCTTTCTCACTGATCTAATAGGCACAATCATCAAGTGAAAACTATCTCAACATCCAAAGATGGAAGCTACAAAGATTTTTGTGGTAAAGAATCTTGGTCTTCCACTCCCTTGCATTTCTGGCACACCAGCTAACTTTTCAGAAGGAAGAAGCTTTTAAAATGCATTGTTAAGTATACAGGAACAAGGAACTACAAATGAATCCTCTTGTAATGGACAGCCTTGTCACAAAGACAAGAAGTTATCCAGTTCATAGGATCCCTGAAGTCTGATGCCAGGCTATTTTGCCCCACGAGTGCCTTCAGTAGTAATATGTAGGTTCTCAGTCCCTAACAAGACCTTGACCCCTGGTGTCAAGCAGGGTCTCTTGTGCGTGGCAGGAATGTGAACTTCCAAAGGACTAAATGATTTGTTTATAGAAGAGGAATCTGTTCTAAAGCCAGGGGAAAAACCTTGTTTGGGACGAATATGCTTTCTACTATGCTTCATGCCTAAACTCACTGATTTAATTAACAATTTTGAGGCATTCCCCTAGTGGAGTTTATACCATTATAAATGTTGTATTGTGTTCAGCCCTTAAATCCAGAGGAGTCTGATTAAAAAGGAAAACAGTGCCAGAAATTTGGGGGTTTTTGACAGAAGACAGACAGGAAATATCATCATCCCCTAGATATTAGCAGCACTCTCTGAAGACTTCTCTAGCTTATAAGGACTTTGAGATTTATTTCTCCAGGCACTCGCCTTGATAAATCTTTTTGATATTAAAAATGTCAGTAGGACCCCTGAATATGAGAGGTGCTTGGTTTTAGCTCATCATTCATAGTTTATAATACAAAGAAAACAACCGAAATAACATTCTGTTATGTATATATACCTGTAGACAAACTCAATCTGGCTTTCTTTGTATTCCGAAAAGGTGAACACTGAATTGCTTGTTTATAGACATATGCTCTGGTGCACAATGTTAATTTTATGTATTTCTTCAGAAGGCTACAATGCCATCGTTACAACAGCACATCATGCCCATGCTGTTGACACATACATAAAACTGACAAGGTGTTCATGCCATCCAAGTTTAGCCGTTTAACAACTATCTGAATTAGAAGCTGACACTACAAAGTCACTGAAGCCTCGCAAGGGCAGATCGGAGAACCCAGGAACAATGACTCATCCCACAAAGTATCCAGCATGGCCAGGATGCCTGTGCTCCCAATTCAGGGACTGCTTGACTGGAATTGGATGAAGGGTATCTTTGTAACTTGGGTCTATTTTTGTCCCAACAAAACTGCAGCTTTTCCATTGAAATTTCTATTTCAACATTTGATTTTGTTCACTGTAAATAATGAAATGAGCTGCTTATGTGAATGACAGTCAATACAGGAGTTGCTACGCTTTTACAGAATAAGCATCCATCAGATTTTTCCAACGATAATGCATTGCACCAAAGAGAAATGCACACTTGGTTCACTGCCTCAAGCCTGTACTCAGACCAGGATCTTAGAGGAGCTAACACACAAGTCCAGGACCCACATGCTGATGTCCCAAGGTCAAGGGGTAGGGACAGGGAGAAAGAAGTCCCTTAGGGAAAATCAGTCCCAAGCAGTCCAGTTCAAGAAGAAGTTCAGGCTCAGCTTTCAGTTTCATAATTTAAACTAACAAATGAAAGATAAATTACAAAGGATTAAGTCTGGTCTCTCTCCCCTTTGTGTTTTGTGTGTGTGTATGTACGTGCTGTATTAAGGAGAAAGCTGGGAATGTTACCTGCTTGAACAGAGTTTTCTGATCATAATTTTTTGTTAAAACTTTTGTCCTGCTCATCCAAGATTCTTTTAACTCCAGCAATGTGTAGGATTAACACTAAGAAAGGGTGTAAAAAAATTCACTTGACTGAGTGATAAATATTCATGTGCTTCCAGTGATAGTGGCCTTTTTAGTCACTGCTACAGCATGAGGAAACCAGAAAATACAATGTAACGTGGAGTATATGTTTCACTAACCATGGGGACCAGGAGAATGCAGGGTTTTTCACTAAAAATAATGCTTATTTTTGATCTACTGTGCATTGCTTCCAAAACAGTGAAGGAAGCATCTTGTTGGCCATAGTTGTGGAACTGTGTCCAGAACTGGGCTCAGAACTGGCAACCTTCTTGCTTTGAGGGTAACAGTTTTCCAAGGTTTATGGTGAGTTAATTCAGAATCTGTGGAGCTGGGCAAGGAGGGAAGAATTCTACTAGATAAGAGAGATACAAAAATCAGTAGTCCCAGGAAAGGACTAACTGGCAAGGTGGCAATTGATGAAATAAAACTTAATGCTAACTGGCTTTAAGGCATGATTTCTTCCTTCAACTGAGCTGATTTGGACACGGATGTGCTAATGTATCCTTGCCTGTGTCCTTTGACTTCCTAACCACAGAAAGGAATCCCAAGTTACTTATAATGCATATAATATACACCCTTACAATGTAGAAGTGGTACTGTGGGAACCCAGAGCCTTGTGAAACAAGAACAAGATTCAACAAGCCCTGTAACGTAGTTTCTCAGTCAACACTAGGAGCAATTATACGGTTAAAGTGATGTAATGGGGATTATAAAACAGAAATTAGAGACAGGAGATTTAGAAAGAAGCTGATCACAGGAATGGAAAGGACTGGAAAATGTGATGGACAGATACCACGTTTGAAAGCAAGGCAATACAAAAGAAAATTGATGAGTAAAGAGTGATGTAAATGACATTCATGATGGATCAGGGTCAAAATATCATTGGCAATGATAAAGCAGTAATATTTACAGGCTCGGCAGGTAACTACCTGGGCTCTCTAAGGGACAGAAAATCAGATGGTGGACAAGAGAAGAAACTGGGAACTGATTTGAAATATCAGTATATGGAAAGCTAAATCCTGCTTGGCTCAATATTGATAGACCTGTCCAACTGCTTTTTTAAGATAACTCAGCCTTAATCTAAGAAGGCCGCATGTTAGAGGAAGCTTGTTAAGCCCACCTATCTAGAAAGAAGTTTCAGTGAAATGTTGCCTATTTGTCAGTATCAAGAGCTGAACGCAGTGTCATAGAAGAGACAAAGACTGACACTCTAGTATGTGGGCCTCCAGCTACTTCAGATATTAGCTCGCAGTTGAAGAGCACCACTACGATTATTGGTTACTCTGACTACACTGCAGCTTAGAATAAGCATTTAAGAGAAATATGTAGCATATTTCCAAAGCGCTAGAGGTTTCGACGACCTCTTTCTCATGCTTCCTTCCACAGCCCTGTTTCAGTATGAGTAACGATAGGTGTGACATTCACTCCTCTCCCTGAGGAGAGCACTCCTTATTCCCTCAAGTTCAGAGGTGCCTACATTTTTCCAAACTGTTTGGCACATCACTCCTAGGTTAATTTTACTTATGAATCACATTGCATGGTTTGGCATACACAGCTATCCTGGAAGTGTCATGAGGATTTGATGTTCTAAAAACAGGCTGTATGTCATAAGGTTTCCATGAAAACATTCTTTAACATAGGCATACAAAGCTTAAAAAGTGCATTTTAGTGCTACTTTGTTTAAGGAGACTAGATCTGCAGCTAATCACAGATTTTTAGAGACTGAAATCACGTAAGATTGATTAAGATGTGGGTTTTTTTCCTGACTGCCAAATGAAAACATTTATTTGTTTTAGCGCTCAAAGCCTAGAGAGCCAAACTTCTCTTTCATGCAACTCCAGTCAAGTCAATGGATTAAGACCTAGGATGAATTTGGCACAGCGGATGACACTGCTTGTGCTTAATGTGAATCTGCCTTGTATGATTACAATTCATGGCAGGAATGAAATGTCAGTGACAGGGAGTACTGCTACTTCAGCCATGCCACGTATCTCAATGTCAGAACTCCCCTTGGAACTGACATTTCATTACTACCACGTACAACGTTTTGATGGTAAGAATAACATAAAATGTTAATAAGCAAGGAGTGGATACAGCCATACCAAAGATTCACGTAAAGCTTAATTTCACCAGAGAGAATTGTTTTTCATTTACAAACATCACGTACATGTAGCACACTCTTTTTGTTGGTTTAATCTCAAAACACTTCAACATTATGATGAAAATAGTAACTAAAGAACACACTGCACAGGAGAACTAAACACAGGTTTGAAACAGCAGTATATTCCTAAAGTTTTAAATCACTTACGTTGCAAATTTTGGACTGGTGAAAGGAAAAAATAACTGCAAAGAAAAGAATTAACCCAAGCCTGCTTCATTGTCTGTTTGAGTCTACTAAAGGAATAAACTACTCACATACTACCAAAATAACGAGAAGAAATAGCTTGCATGGTGTATTTAATTTTGCTTATAGGAAATTAGAATTGTGGCTCACAAAGGCGTGCAATACAGACTTATCTCTACACAAACACAGCAGGTTAATTGGAAAAGTTGATCAGTAGGAACACAAAGAGTTCTTATATCTTACTGGTGATTATATCGCAGCATTTTGTGTGATGTGTTTTGCTTTATGTGTCACAGAAGGCAGTGAGGAGACACATTTGAGTGGACACAAAAGTATTACATCACTAGACAGAAAAGATGCTGCTGAAAATGAGATTAAATTCTAGAACTCGGCTATTTTCTTCAATAGTTTTTCATATCTGCTAAAGCTAACTGCTAAAACAAGACTACATTATAAGGAAGAGGCATGAGGTAGGTATATAAAAAGACATGAGTAAGTGCCATGACTCAGCTCCCAAAGTACACAGTTGCCTACATGAATTACACACCTAAAAGGCAACTTGTACATTCATATACCCAATTTGTGCTTTTAGTCATATGACTGTGCATGATTCTTAGCTCTTCTCTCCTGAAAATACAACATTGTCAATTATCCCTACATTATACATAGAATAAAAAAAAAAACCAAACTCTTTGGGATGACAGCAATCCTATAATCCAATCCTGGTCTGGAACTTCAAAACTGCACTAATCAATTTCAAAGGACCTTTTCAATCAAGCCTGTAATGCACATCACCATACTTCTCCCTTGGGACCGCAAAATGTTTCCTCTATGCACTCGTGGTGGAGTTGTTCCTTTACCCCAGGCACTAGATGTTTGTGTTCTGGATACCAAGGACCCCGCTACTGGCTACGGTGTCTGTATCTACATGTTTATAAGGACATCACCGAAAAGAAAAGCAAATGTCATATGCACTTCTGGGGAGCCAGTCAAAAAATCCCACCATATTTAATTATTAGTGGGGAAAATACCAGATTTGGGCAAGTCATTACGGGCAAAGTCTAAAAGAGATGTAGCTTTTCTTTCTGTTTCAAGAGGTTTGTATTAGAGACCTGAAGGACCCTGACTGGACTATGATAAAATATGAACACTACAGATCAATCAGAAGAAGCTAGAAAGATCATTATTTTTAAAGGAAATGTATTTTGAATGGAAGTGTAAACCAATTCTTTCAAAATAAAGATGACACAAATAAAAAGCAAGATTTGCAAACTGAATGTTAGTAAAGAACCACACAATCTAATCTACTAGAAAACAATAGCAATGGTACTGTCAAAGTGAAACCCTTTAAAAGAAAGGTAGCTTGCAAATAATAATTTTAAGACCAGTGATTTTCCCTTTTTTAAATTATTTCTAAGTGCTGCTTCACACCTTTTAAAAAAGATTAAGAGAATGGTTAGATACTCCAGAGAATTAGATGAATACACATATATATATATGTATAGATTTGCACTGTTTTCACACTCTTCCATAAGCGTCTGCTTTTGGCCACTGTCAAGACAGCTTGCTGGGTTAGGTGGACTTGCAGTCTGAGCCAGAACACCCCGTAAGCTCTTATTTATCTTATTATACGTGCTAGCTCACCTGGCATCCTAGGATATGTGCTGAGGTTATTACTCCCTTTTGTATGATGACAGCTGTCTCTTAAATTTCCAAAGGTGCTGCATGTTGTATTGGTGTGGTAAACAGAACACTGTTTACGCTGCATTGTGAAGCCCCTGAAACAAGTTCCCTTGAGGTTTGAGAAGTAGCATGAATGGCTGCTGAAAGCTATCCTGAAGTACAGTGTTGTCCTAGGCAGATTGTCCACTGACAGAAGGTACCTCGAAGCACTTCATTTTGCCCACCAGATTGGTAGAAAACCTAGCAAATGAACTATGTTGAACTTCAGAGGGACAGACAAATATTCCCGTAATGTTGTGGCTCATGTTGAGTTCAAGCAAACACCTGTGGCAATTTAAGATGCAGCTGTAGCCTCCTGACTGCCCAGTCCCTTCTTTTATGGCTACTAACGTGTACCAAATATGATACATAAGAGTATGGCTCACTTACCCTAGATCCATGTATGTAGTGTCCTAGTGCAAACCCGTTTTCATTACACCAGAACTGGGGTAACTGGGCCTGGGAACACATTTGAACCTGCCATCCTCACTTCAGAGCGAGAAACCTCCAGCAAAGAATTCAGCAGCAGGATTTTAACATTTTAAAGACCTGCTCCCAGATCTGCAAGAGCTTGTCTTTCAGAGCCCTACGGCTCCAATGGAAGATAAATTAGTAACTTTGGATGAAGTTCTCTGCATAAAGCAGTGCCAGTTTCTCATTTGTAAAACCGTGCAAGAAGGATGTAGATGTATTTTAGTGAAGCAAAGCTGTACTTCAGCTGTGAAATGTCAGGGAAGAGAGCTAGGAAATATTACACTCTACTGGCATCCTCTTTTAACATGATATTTACTACATGACTGTCCGTTGCAATCAGAAATGTTAAATTCATAGAAGTCATTTTCTTAGACAACTCTTGTTACAATGGAGGCTTGTACAACAGGATAGGCGAGCAGATGTAGACACAAACCAACGACTTTTACTCTCGAGCTACAAGGGTTTGCCTTTCTAAAAGGGGAAATTGTGTTAAGCAGTATGATTCATTCTACAGTGCAGGAGCTTCCCTCCGCAGCAGGCAGACCTGTATGCTTTCCAAGCTGTACATTCGAGTCAGTTGACTGTAGAGCTACAGATTACACTAATGTGCCACTCGAAGTGGGCTGGGGAATACCCTGTCTACTTTAAGAAAGCCATGTTGGACGGCTAGTTGGATGGTGCACAAATAGTGCATGGTTTACTTCTTAGCTATGTCATCAGCATTTAAGTTCCAGATCTGGAGTCCTTCATACCTCACAGTCCCTTTGAGGCTCCTTTTTCAATTCTACATTATACCTCTACGAAATACTGGCTTTCCATGGGTATGGACTGTCCATATATAATATAGATATTAATTTGATATTAATAAGATATGAAATTCTTCATGCTCAATTTGTAGCACAAATTGTTGTAAAAAGTTGTGCTTCCAAGAGGTGAATACAATTGAATGGTTAAACAAATTTATTTATTAATGTTTTTCTAAATTATCTGAGAAGGACATGTATCAACGTACTTTATAGTATGAGCCAGGAAACATGAATTATTACAAGTTATTACTCAAAACCCTATCCTTATCCTTTCCACAACTAATCTTACTTGCCATAATATAAAGTAGTAAATACATTTGCCATTGCTTTGGTAGCATTTGTATGCACTCAAAAGCTAGCAGGCACTTCTACCTAATTACCATATAAAGATGGATGAAACATTCATTTAAAAAAATCGATTGAATAAAAAAATGTTATCAGTATGACAGCCCCCACCCACACATGCAGAAGATGCATTAGTCAACCATACATAGTTAAGAAAGCAGCAGTAAACAGAAAATACAAATATTTTTGTGGAGTTTTATATCTGTCTATATTTATGAGAAAAATTATGGTGAATATGAATGCACCTTAGTTTGCCTTTTCGAATTTAGATAGTTATCTTAAAATACACAAATTTCTGAGTATTGCCCCAATCATTTCACTCTGGATCCCTATACATAGTACTACACCTTCTCTAGAAAACCTAGACTGTCTTATTAAATTTAAATCTGGTTCTGCAGATGCATCTGCTTTTTCTCTTTCTGTTCTGTCTTTTCCATACTAACAAGCAATAGCAATCAGGCCTTCTCTCCCCTCCCACTATTCTCTTAGGTTGAGTTGATGGTTACTGTCATTAACACAGTCTGTCACAGAATCACAGAATGCTACGGGGTTGGAAGGGACCTCTGGAGATCATCTAGTCCAACCCCCTGTCGAAGTAGGTCCACCCAGAGCAGGTTGCACAGGAATGTGTTCAGGCAGGTTTGGAATGTCTCCAGAGATGGGGACTCCACCACCTCTCTGGGCAGCCTCTTCCACAGCTCTGCCACCTTCCGAGTAAAGAAGTTCCTCCTCATGTTTAGATGGAACTTTTTGTGTTCAAGGTTGTGCCCATTGCCCCTTGTCCTGTCACTGGGCACCACTGAAAAAGACTGGTCCCATCCTCTTGACACCCACCCTTTAAGTATTTATAGGTGTTGATCAGTTCCTTCCTCAGCCTTCTCTTTTCCAGACTAAAAAGACCCAAGTCCCTCAGCCTTTTTCCTCATCAGAGAGATGTTCAAGGCCCCTTATCATCTTTGTAGCGCTTTGCTGTACCCTCGCCAGCAGTTCCCTGTCCGTTTTGAACTGGGAACCCAAGTATGGAACTGCCTTTTTAGGTGCTGACGTGACTTCAACTTGGGTTCCTGCATTTTCTACTGAAACAACCTTTCTGAACACTGAGGGACTTAGGAATGCCTTAGATGAGAGCATAAAGCCTCTAAAGGGTCCAATATATTCGTGCATGTGTAGCGGGGTTTAAAAGAGAAACACAGCAATATGATGGAGGAAAGGATTCAAGGTCCAGCTGTCTGACTGGCCATGTGCCTGTAAGGAAGTGCCTCCATATTGTAATAGATCACTTCTTGTTCCCTATGATACAGTTTTGCCATCTTTTATAAAAAGCAGATTGTCTTAAATATGTGGCAAAACAAAGAGTAACATTACAGTAAATTTCAGTCACTTTCTGAATCAACATGAACTTTGGAATGAGGGAAATTTGTTTTCTTCGGATGTAGGGGTTTTTTGCTACAGTTTAAGCTATAACACAGATCTGAATGTACCTCAAGAGAAATTCAGAGATGGACTGATAGCATTCCATATTCAGAGCTCTTCTACTCTACTGTTAAAATCTGTATATCAAGAAAAAGCTGTGCCAGGGTCACTTACATAAACCAGTTTGTTAGTATGTTTCAATACTGCAAAGAAAGGAGCTCTATTATTTGCTGTAATTGAATATTATGAGAATCATAAATATTTTATTCCTATGTTGATTCAACACTTGCCTGCAGTACTCTGCAATCTTCAGGCTAAAATCTGCCCGTTTTATCATCAGAAAGGCTTCGAACATTATCACTCTAGTGTCAAGTTTGCATTGATAAACAATATTTTTGCCTTGCAGGTGGTACTGTGAAGGGAAGGAGCTTGAAAACTCACCAGACATTCAAATTATCCAGGCACGTGATAGGCACTCATTGGTTATTCTGGAAGCTTTTGAGGAGGATACAGGACGTTACTCGTGCTTTGCTTCAAACATCTATGGAACAGACTCCACTTCTGCAGAGATTTACATAGAAGGTAATGTTAGAATTGTTGTGGAGATTGGTTGTTGAAATTGGTCATATGGGATTAAGATACAATTATGTATTTTGTATGTTAACTGTGTAATAGATTTGTCACCAAAAATACATAGCAGGGAGTCAACACTTACCGCATTATAAACATATTTATTATTTCTCTGTAAAAGACTCTTTAGATAAGTGGCTGCTCTTTACATATAATTTTATTGTGCTGCTTCCCAGAGATTTTATATATCTCCCTGCAAGATGGAAGTCTAGAAATAAATTCTGTTGACACCTTATGTTTTTTGTCAGTGATACTCTACAGAAATATAAGAACCTAAACTTCGTGTCTAATTCTTATTAATCCCTTTTCCTACAGTCATTATTACGAAGTGAATAAATTATAGTTTCATCCTAAGGTCCCCATTCTTGGGGCCTTATAACCAAAATAAAAATGCCAGCAATTTGGTAATTTACTTGCACAATAGATGCTGTAAACAAAACAGAATATATCTCTGCAGATTTAGATCCCTTTTCTTTCTTGTTATACTTATTAATATATCCTACTTGGCTTAAGAGAGGTTTATTTATTATATTTCTTTGTAACACTTTTTTGGGGTATGGTTTTAGATTGCATCCATCATTGTCCTAGCAGGATTACAAATTTAGAATAAACACATAGAATCTTTTTTTTACCCTTTTGTCTTTTTTCCATTTCTTGAACAGAGAAATATACTCCGAGTACCATCACTGACAACAGTGGGGCCATTCATAAATTACATCACCTACCTTCCTTAATACAAGGTTAATTTTGCTCTACTGTTCCTCTTTCACGTCTCTAATCTGACAGTGAAAGGACGAATCCTTTTTTAGTATCTGCAGTGCCCCTGACATTAATGGGAGATGTCTGTGCTTGGCAGGGATTTACTAGTTCTCAAGACTGGGGCCAAGGCCTGCTTTTACCGAACTCAGTGGATGTTGGATGGAGGCCACGGCTGATGGAGGTGCTCACTGGCAGGAACTGCAGAGAAAATGCAAATTCCAAACACAGCAAAGGCTGAATCAGAAGTGTAAAATGTCTCAGTAACACAGCTGTGCGTAAACTGAGCTAGTATCTTCTCCAAACTGTGCTACAAGGCACTAGTTTAAGAATAAAAGCTGTGATTCCAGGTCCTTTTTTCCCCCTTGTTTAAAAAAAAAAAACACCTGGTAGTATCAGGTGTCTGAGAAAAAAAAGTTCTTACTTGATTCACAACAGCAATTACAGATTAAATCATACTAGTGGCATTTTAAAGAGAACTTGAGGAAGACCCAGGTATACGTTCACGCTTGGGTGTTGTTTTCTTCATTTCAATTGCACCTCATCCTCACCTCAATAGCAGTTCTGCATCTTATACAGTACACTTCCACTGCAATGGGATCTTTTGTTTTGGCATAGCTTTATAATATATATCCTTAGAATGCTCTAGAGGAAATTTGAATCAAGGTTTATATCACTCAGAAATAAACTTCTCCAAAAACCCCTCTGCTAAGTGATTATTTTTTTTTCTTTTTCCTAGGAGCCTCTTCTTCTGACTCTGAAGGTGAAATCATCAAAAACGAAATGGATCAGTAAGTTTAAAATCAATTATATCTTCCATATTTCTTACAGTTAAAATAGCCTCAGAAGTGTAGAGATTGCAGTTTCCATTCATATTTTGCAACCTCTAACACATTAGGCTTTTGGGGATTTGTTTGGGTTATTTGGGTTGGGTTTTGTTTGTGTGTTAGTTTGTTTGTTTGCTTTACAAATAGTGTGGATAGAATACACATTTGCTTGTGTGCCTTCATCTTTATCTGAAGAATTGAAACTAATATTAAATATAGCCACAAGAAGAAATATGTTACCTTAAATATTAAGCTACCAAAATTAATTTACTAAAACAGATGCCTTTCGAATAGACCCAACTTAAATACTTATTTAAGCGTCTAACTTGGAAAAACAGTGTAGTAAAATTTCTCACGTGAAACTATGGTATGTCATGAAGTTTTTGGCAGAAGATGGCTATACATGGATTATTTAGATTTAAGATAAGGAAATGAATACATGTGAACTAGAGTAAACTGAAATGATGGGTATAAACGACTACTTAATTATAAAAAGATATAAAAGGTGTCAGGTGTAATCTAAAACCTGGGAAATAGTTTTATTTTTCCTAAATGAAATCCATTCCCTGTGCATTTAGAACCTGTTCCAATGCTGTTAAAATCTGTAGTCTTTCAGAATCGAAGTCTTTCTATTAACTGAAAGGGAGTCATACTGGTTGAAAACTAAAATAATCAATCTTTTATTTTGAACTCCTTTGTATGCATTAATTCAACCTCAAAAGCAACCAGTGCTATATAAAGAGGAAATTCTAATCAGCTAGACTTACGCATCCCGTTTTTTTCCCATTATTTATTAAGGAGGGTTATACTCATTACAAATGTAATTGTCTTTTAAAATGCAAATAGAAACCACTGCTGCGTCTTTGACTGAAGACCTCAGGCTGACAGCTAATCCTGTCTTATGTGATTTTTACTTCAAAGTCATAAAATACTCCAGATTGCATTGGTTTATGGACTTTGATAAATGTAAGGGTTTAATATAAAACTTAAGATCAAAAAGATCTCAAAGGTTTTGGGATGAATTGCTAAGTTTTTCATAGTTCTAGCTCAGACTTTTCAAATGTTTCAGGCATAATGTTCTTTCTTATTCATCTCATTAGTTGTTAATGTAGTGTGGACGGGATCCTGCCCACTTGATGTTATCTCTAAGTTGCTTACCTCATTAAATTGTGAAGTAATGTATTGCAGTCTGTATTTCTTAGGAAAAAAAGAATGCTGCTCTGACATTGCAGTGGGATGTCCTCCAATGACAGAATTATGAAAGATCAGTTTTGGATATAATCAGAGTGTCTTTATTTTTGCTTAGCTTCCAGCTGTGTTCACATGAACCCGAACACCTGTAATTAAGGGGAATTAATGTGAGAACAGGTGCAAAAAAAAAGTTCACAAGAGAAATTTATGATCACAACAACTGTATGTTTACTGTGAGTAAGGCTTCCTCTGGTTTGGAAGCTGGCTTTCCTGGGGGGAACTGTAGTACACTTGAGAGCAGCTGGTGCATACCTCAAACTGAATAAAAACATCAACTCTTCACTGCATACGTTATTTTACTTGGCAATAAAAATAAATAGGGACAACTCTTTTAATTCCATATAGAACAAACCTAGAAGTGAAGAGGTGCCACTACCAAAATTGCATGATACAATGGGCAGAAAGCATACCTCTCTTCTTTTTATTTTTCAGCAGTAAATTATTGAATCTGTATCCAAGCAGACCATGGTATTTTCATTACCTTTCAGGCTCAAATGTTCATACAAGCTCAGGGAGCAGTGCAAGAGAAACTAGCACTCTCCTCTGAGAAACTGGCATTGTCCTCACATGCTGCCCAGAGCTGGTAACAGCAGCTTTCAAGCCACAGTTGGGTTAATGCAAGCCATTTTTTACATTTGCTGTTGCTGAAAAAAGTATGAGAACTTAGAGTGGCATGGTATGCAGCCTGATTCATATAAAATGCAGTTTACCTAGGAGTACACATCAGTTTCGATCAATCAGAATTCAATCCCAGAATTGAGGCTGGGGTTGACATTAAGTGGGAGAGGCAAAATTAAGGGATACAACACGTAGCTCCAGCTTCCAATTAGAGAACTTGTTTTTGGTTAATATTTCACAGCAAACCAAAGCCAGCTGACACCTCCTTGAATGCAGCACCTCCTGCTGTTAGAGCTGCAGCCAAGCATCAAGAAACCTCCAAGGCACCACCTGCCATGGTTCAGCCTGTGTCTGTACCTGTCCAACCTGTGTCAACACCAGTTAATCAGGTAGGGGACACAACATGGTGAATTTCAAAAACCAAAAGCAAGCTCTTAAAAAGGTGTTTTTCCTACAGTTTGTGACTTAGAACCCTCACATTTTCTAGTTTTTGCTTTGTTGTTGAACTTCATCTTTGAACCTCACGGCCGTAGGACAGAAGAGATGTCCTGCCCACTAGCTAACCTTTAGCACCTGGCAAAGGGAAGGGAATCTTTCATGCCCGGATTTCAGGCATCTCTGCGGCAGTGAGCAGGAGGAGCAGCTGCTGCTGGCTCAGCCAGCGGTGGGAATCCGTGTGCGCTCCTGCCGGCCCGGGACCGCATGCCGTGAAGGGCACTTGGATGCGTAAGGCAACTCGCTGGCTCTGCAGGTTGCAGACTGACTCATTCACTTCCAATAGCAGCAGCCGAGAACTTTTCCCTCTCCCTCTCTACCGAACTCGCTCCAAATCATTTTCTTTCAATGAAACTTATATTAAGATAAATCATTTCCCTGCTGTGCTTACTTTATATGTAGACACGCTTATTTACCACAAAACATCTTAATATCTGTATCGAAGAGTTTCTAGTTAATGTTAGCATGCAAACTCTTTGTTGCAAACTATCAGAATACTCATAACTGTGAATTCTTTCCTAATAGGGAAGAAGAGCCATATTAACTAAAAAAATAAAACTGAAAAGTTAATGAGAAACTTGCCTTACATTGCCTCTTCAATGTTTACAGTCTAGCATTAGGTGATAACCAATAAACAGACACTGAATAGGTGAATTAATGCACCTTTTGACTGAAAAGAGAATAGAACTCAGTAGAACTAAGCCTTAGCAACATCTTGACAGAGTCAAGAGCGATAGTTATCTCAAATATTACTTTTAATCTTGTTGGCTTATAAGACAACACCTATAAAATTTCTCTGTTTTCTGAGATACTGAATCACTAATTCTGCTGTTCTGGGGCAGCTTCTATTTCACTAAAATGAAAAAAAAAAATCTATTAATCAAGTTATATGAAGAATTTTTCCAAGAGGAGAATAATTTCATTCTGATTTCACTGAGTACTGTCAAGAGGGTGATATTTCACCTCTGCAGTTTTTTTTTTTGTTTTGGCAAAAGAGAAGATTTACAGTAGCAGTCACACACAACTTAACTTTTCCTTATTAACATCCATAAATATTTTGTAAGAATTTTTAAAAGGACACTACCACCAAGCAGCCTACATAGATTTGCCTTAGTGACACATTAATGAATGACATTATAATACACCGCAGTGAAGTTTCCCTTGCCATGGTTAACTCAATAAGGCAATAAGGCCTTATTTAACCAAAATTCTTTCCTGTGAGGGTGGTGAGACACTGGCCCAGGTTGCCCAGAGAAGCTGTGGCTGCCCCATCCCTGGAGGGGTTCAAGGCCAGGCTGGATGGGGCTTGGAGCAACCTGGTCTGGTGGGAGGTGTCCCTGCCCAGGGCAGGGGGGTTGGAACTAGATGGTCTTTAAGGTCCTTTCCAGCCTAAACCGTTCTATGCTTCTGTGAAGGCAATCACAACGTTTTTGTTACTCGGGCAGTAACCCATCCAGGAAGATCACCAGCAGTTGTCTACAACAGAGCAACTTTTATTCACTGCATTAAATATTTTGCTTTGGACTTCACCCATCAAAATCTCTTTTGTGTCATTCTGACAGCATGTTTCTCCTGTGTATGGAAAAATATCCTCTGTACACCTAAGCATCATCATGTGATGTTTTGCACCCTACAGGCTCAAAGCCCCACTAACTATTTGCAAGGACTGGATGGAAGACCTATAATTGCTGCTCCTGTATTTACAAAGGTAATTTGTTCTGTGACATATTTGAAAGTTAAAGAGGTCAATTTATTGTATGGAGAAATAATTAAAATTTTCTAGCTATCAAAGATATATAAAAAAAAGGAATTATGCATTTCTTAAGCCATTCAAGGATTTAAATGGCTTTATGAAATCCTACTGAAATCAGTATTACTTCCAGACCAAAAAGACATTTACTGACTGTCTATTCATTTTCTCTATTAGATGTTACAGGATATTTCAGCTTCTGAGGGGCAGCTTGTTGTCTTTGAATGTCGGGTGAAAGGAGCTCCTTCCCCAAAGGTTGAATGGTATAGAGAAGGAACACTGATAGAAGATTCTCCAGATTTTAGGATATTACAGAAAAGTATGTTTCTTGTGTGGAAATATCGTGTCTAATAAAATATAGGGAAGCAACAAAATTGCTAACATAGCAACACTTTGAATTTCTTATTACAATGGTAAGAATTATATAAGCCATATTTATGTCAATGGATCTGGGTTCCAGAAGCCAAAACTGTGGATGAATTGAACAGCATACTCACAGGTAGTATTTGTCTGAGATGCCCCAAACTATTGGATTGTTTTGCCTTCTGCTTTGATCCCTTTGCCACTTTAATGTCATTTTCTAATTCAGCCTTACTTCTGCTATTTGATTTTGGTTTTGCACTATTTATGTAGAGTTACATTGCCTGTAAATCCCTCATCTTTTAGTTAAGTGCTATTATATTGTGCTTATGGTCAGTGGACTGCTTATTTATCCACAAAAGTAACTTGAAGCACACGTTAGCATGCTTACACATACATGTGTGTGCACGTTACATGACAGGTCGCAAACATATACTTGTACCTTAATTTTCAAACACAGTTGAAAGATCTGCAGTTTCCTTATAAGTCAATGGAATGCTAAAATTGCTAAAACTCAATAGAAATTCCCTAAATACCACACTTAATCAAACCTAAATGAAACAATGTTCTATCATAACTTGATTTCATTCAGAAATTCTCTTCAAGACACAATACAGTAGTACTGAGATTGCAAAAAAAAATACTTGCAGAATTTATTTCCTATTCATAAGTTCTCCAAAGTGTTCATGAGTGTTCACATTGTTCAGTGGATTTGACATACCACTGAGTACAAGGCCTGGCTGTCTCCAAAACTCTTTAAACAGGAAATTGGATCAAAAGGAGTATTCCATCATATTGAGAAGAGCAAGCTTCAGGTTTAATGCTTAAGAAAAAAAAAAGTATTTGTGAAAGTAAGTATATTCAATCTACTAATTCTGCTCTTCTTCCCTTTAGAACCACGATCTATGGCTGAACCAGGTGAGGATCATCAACAGGCTTATACTTCTTTGATTACACAAATGTGGTGTTTTAACCTCATAAAAAATTAATTAAACTCTATCATTTAATTAACCTAATTTATCCTTTTATAGCTACTAGTGAGATGCATTTCACTGTAGGCTGTTCCATAAACATATAATTTGAATTAATTCTATCACATTTGAAGAAAATAAAGTTTCCATTCTGCTTTGACCCAGTTCTAACTTAGGACCTCAATGTTACCACCTTATGAGCAAAAGATTAGCAAAATTAATGTATGAGGGTCCCTCATATATCTGAGGATCAGAAGTACACCAGATGATGTAGGACTGAGCTATTTTTATCTAGTTTACCAGGGAACATTGCATCAGATGTTTAGCCATGTCAGCCATTCCCTTTGCTCCCTACCAGCGTAATATGAGAGTATCACATCAGGTGTTCCACCCCTGGTATCAGCAAATCTTATAAAAGTGGCTGGATTTGCTAATTTCAAGGGTCAGAGCAGAATGTAGGCTACTCTGCGTGATTTGAGCAAAGAAGCCTTACAGGTTTTGACTACTTCTCCATGAGACAATCACTCTCCCCGTTACACTTTTCACTACTACAAATATAAAGCTACCCCTCTTAGGACAGAAAATTACTAAAGGAGTATTAATTCTTATGGAATATAAACTTCTGTAACTCTACTCCTTTCCTTATTTTAAATTTTTTACCACAAAAAGTGTCTTGAAAGACACTCCCTCTCTGCAATGTCTGTCACTGAGAGTGAGGAATGAATAAATGGAGCTTCTACCAGAACTCACCGATGCTGTTCCTTTACTGTCCAGTGGCATCACTGCTGAGTAATGTGAAGCAGTTTTTAGAGGGTAATCAGTTGGGTGCAGTTGTCACTGCCTCATCACCTGCTGCTCATTCAGAAGGAATCTGGATTTCCATGCACGCAGTGGTTGGCAAATCCAAGTACTATAAACTAGATACTATAATGCCTTAAACTAGTTCTATAATCCTAGTACTATAATAAACTATTATTCTCCTATCGTTGTTAGCAAATAAGCTCTTTGTTGCTACTAGATTTTCCTCGGTGATGACATGAAACAATCAAGTTTAAATGTGGTATGGAGTTCTACAGAAATACTCACAAAATGTTAATCCTCTAGGGCTTTAGGAAAATTTCTTGCAAAACAGTAGCAAAACAGTCCCTGACTAGTTTAAGGAATGCTATCAGCCGCATTTCAATCCCCTTTAGATGTTACTCTCCTTCCTGGCCAAAGGAAAGATTTAAAATCCCATCACCATAGGTATTCAATACCTGGTAATGCTGCACGGACATGTCAGATACTGGTCAGACAGGGATGTCCGAACCCCAGATCGACCTTTCAAGATGGAATTTAATTTTTGCTAGCACAATTTTGCTAGCACATTTTTGGTGCCATTAGTCTTCTTCACAAAGAAGTGAAAAGGTAACTTCCTACAAGCACAATTAGCACAATCCCCTCTGTCTGCAAATATGCACCAGTACTTCTGGAAAATGTCAGCCTATATATATATGTTTGGTATTTCTTCACCTTACAGAGTGACTCCGTTTGAGCTGTTCCCACTTAATTATACGTAATCTTTCAACCTGCAAAGATGTAAAAATGCATCTATTTTAGTGAGTTGTGGGTAAAGACCACATTATATTTCTCTAAATTAAATTTTAAGTTCTTCAGAGAGAAAGTCTGTACTTCATGTGATTAGGAAAACATTTTCTACTGTTTTCCAAACGCTGCTGACACCTGTTCTTCACTTTGGTCGGGCGTGCTGGAGCACAGAGGGTGCCAGTTGCTGCAGACAATGCTGGTAACAGCTGCTGTGCACAAAGGCTGCCAAAATTGATAATACTGATGAAACTAAAATCAAACCGAGCAAGGTGGAAAACCTTAAGGAAATGTCCCCGAGGGTAGTCAAGGCTTTGTGTGTTTGTTCAGTGTGTGTTTACTTCAAGCAATAATACTTCTCTGATGCTTTGCAGAGGAAATTTGTACTCTGGTTATTGCTGAAGTATTTTCAGAAGATTCTGGCACTTTCACCTGTACTGCAAGCAATAAATATGGCACAGTATCTAGTATAGCTCATCTAACTGTCAAAGGTAAGAGTTGGTTTTAGTCCTGTGCTTGCTAGTAAATAGAAGCAGAGCAGGATGCTGCACTGTGCACTCCAGGCTGCTTATTGAACATAGATTGCTATGTTTTTTCAACATGTCCTTCCCCAATTAGAAATGTAAAGGAACAAAGAGCATTAGGGAATGAATCTTCCAAAAACACAACTCTTGCTGACCTCAAGATTTGGGCAATAGCCATTTTTAGAATCTCTATGTATTGTCTAGTTTGCTATTCCAATAACTCTTCGGTGCAGAGCCCAAAGGAGGAAACCTCAAAACAGATTCTTTCATACTGTCTACATGATTTATGCTGCCAAGACACCAAGCAGTTAAGTGAGCAAGGCACAGTACCTAAAAGCCTAGTGCACTGTTGACTCCAATTCAGCTCAAGTTCTGGCAGTGTTCTTCATAACTAAAAAGTTAGAGAATTCTCTTGAAAGAAAGTTTGTATTTCAAAGATGCTGGTGGAATTCACGGGGGACCTTCATAGACCTTTGTGGCTGAAGACCACTGCTGGATCTTCCAGACTAGAACTGTGTCTCTTTTTCTGCCACTTTTACAATATGCCTTTGTCAAGGGAATTTGTTGTTAAACAAATGAGGTCAAACAACTCAATCCAACAGCTGGGAGGACATCAAAGTGAGTTTTTCCAACTGTAACTTTTGTGATTTCGTTTCACTATAATTTATGGTATTTACATGTCACTGAAAGTTTTATATTTGTTATTTCAGCATCTGAAGACAGCAGTAACGCTGCTACCCTTCACACAATGAGCTCAATCAACTTAATTGCTGCTGAACATGAACCTCCGCCACAAACTCCTTCCCATCATGTAGTAAACCAAACCCCCAAACCTAAACTTGAAGGCGTTCTTGTGAACCACAATGAACCCAGATCAAGTTCCAAGGCAGGTCTCCGTGTGCACTTCAAGCTGCCTGAGGACGATAAAAGAAGCGAATCACCATCAGAGGATGGACCTGGTGCTACAAACCAAATCAGACCCAACTATTTCCACGAGAGGGTAAATGGTCAACCAATGAAAATACCAGAGCCAACATCACCATCCAAGGAACCCCCCCCAGTACTGGCTAAACCAAAGCTGTAAGTAAAAGGGATTCTAAGTTTCAGGAGCATGACCTGGTATTATTTAGAATTCATAGACCAGGACACTATTGCACTAGAGCAAAAAACTGAAACACAGAACAACAAAAGACAGTCAGTATCATATGGTGCTGGCCTAACTAACCACACTCTTAGAAAACATATTCTACAGAGCTTGGTTTTTTATTCTGTATGTCCCTCTTGGAAAAGCATTCTCCAAATTTAAAAGGAAAATGCTTTCCCTTTGAAATTTTATTGAATTCTACAACGTTTTCTACTGTTGTTCACAAAAGGTAAACAACACTGCTTTTATGGAGGCAAAATAAAAGCAGGTTCTTCAAACATATCTCACTCAATTCTGAGTATGCAGTTTTGCCAAAATCACACATATTCAGTCTTACACATAGTATGGACTAGCAACCAGCTACCAACTGTAGTCCCAGAGGACATACCTCATGACTTTAATGTCTCACAAACCTATTCTTTTCCTGAAACAGATGAAATACTTGGAAACATTTGATAACGTGAAACCACTTGAACTAAAAAGCATCTGCATGATTAGTGCACTGTGAACTCAAGGGGAAATTTTAAGAAGTAGTGTAGTTTTCTTAGAGGACAATTTATGGAGTTCACACTGCAGTTTATTAAGAAACATCTTTTCAGCATTTTTGAAACCTCCCAAATCTAGTTTAACAAAAAACATGCAGAGTCCTTCATTTCATTTCTTAAAGAGGCAGAAGCTTTAACTAAAGGCTCAGGAAGGACTTTATAAAGTAATTCATTGGTATTCTTAAGCAGGGATGTAATTTCATAGCATAAACATTACAAGTAAGACGACAGAACTTACATACCATGTAACAGAGGAAGAACTTGGAGCAGTTGGTTTTTTTTAATTTGTTAAGCCTGTATTCACAGCCCTATTTACTTTCAGAGCTCTAATGTATTTAAGGAGGGAGTAGAAGCAGTATTTAAGTTGCTCAATGCTTGCATAAAGCAGAATTTCTCTCAAATGCCCCCCAATGTAACAAAGGAGTGCATTATTATACAGATGTCTGTATGAAGGACACAAAATCAGGGTTGCGAAACTTCTAACTCTCTAAGGTTCTACTTTTTGAAAGCTTGAGATTGCTATCTTTATCTACCTTTAATGTGATTTTTTAGTACATTATTGAAACAATAATTCTTTTAAATAAAAAGAAGTTCTCTTGACTTCATCTATTTGGTTTGTCAGTACCAGTTGTGGTTGGTCTCTACATCCACATTTTTCACTTTTTAACAATAGTTATTTAACACTTGACAACTTATTACATGATCATTTTCCATATCCTCTATGTCCTTTCTGTTTTGGAAGGGAAAAAGTTAGCCTGTTCTCCATATGCTGTATTTCCATATACATAATAACTAATTAAGCCACTAGACAAAGCAAAATGATTTTCCTTAATTGCAAAGTAGAAAAGCCCTGAAGATACATGCAGTAGATAATATCTAGGAAACAACAATTGCATGAAATGCAAGCCCTCTCTGAATGATGCACTCTTGCGTGTCACTGAATGTCAACACTACTTAAACTACACTTCTAGTATCTCTTTCGGTCGATTATTACAAAGCTTTATTAGCCAAAATGCTGGTTTCAGGAACCAATCAAACAGGAGGTAAATAACTGCAATCTGGCCTACAAATGCTCATTTAATATAGTATAAACCAAATCCTACTCTTAGTTACACAAGCAGAGAGGTACTAAGGTGACAGAGCAGAATTTGACAATGTTATCCCCTAGGTATTTTCAAGTAAGATTTATATTTATATTTCAGTCAAATAATTTTCAGACAAAAAGCACTTGTGCCTCTGGAAAGAAGGGAAGAGGAAGGAAAAGCTTAATTTAGTAGCAGATTATGCTCTTCTCAAAATGTTCATGTAGGTCATGTAGGAGTTTCCCCTATCTCTTACTGTATCACAGGACAGAGAATTTTTCTCTTGCAATTTGCATACGGAAACGTAGTCAGACAGCACATTGAGGGCTCATGACCAATTTTGCTCATCTTTGTCTTATATGCAGTGATCAGACCCAGTTGAAACAGCTCCAGAACCAAGTCTTGCTTGAACAACAGCAGCTATATCAGACATCTACAAGAGAGTTGTCATTCAACACATCTTTATTGAATTCTGCTACTTCACTCCATCAACAGTCCACCTCAACTATGTACAAACAAAGCAAAGCCTCTGCTTCACAAGCATTCGGCTATACCCGACCTAAGCAGTTCCTACCATCACAAAGTACCCCACCTACCAGCTCCTCTTCTAGCTCCTCAGTTACAACATTCAGCAACATCCCTCAAGGAACTCAAAGAACAAATAACAAGGAAAATTTCACAGGAAACCCTCCATCTGCCCAATCAAGGTTTTCAGGAGGGTTTACAAGCAAAAGTGAACAGTCTCTACCAAGCCCTAAAGAATCTGTGGTGCCTCCATTAACACCTTCTACATCTAGTGTAAAACAGTTTCAGCCGCAGAGTGTGACGCCTGCTCCTATCTCCCCACCGGGCCGAATTCAGAATCCTGCAGCTTTCCTTAGTTCTGTTCTTCCTTCACTTCCTACTGTGCCATCAACTAACGCTATGGGACTGCCCAGAAGTACACCAACGACGTAAGTAGCATAAACTATATGTGCAGAAGCAGGGACAAGAAATACTCATAAGGGAAACTAAAATCTATTTCTGTTCAGTGGGCAGTTTACTGAAATGCAAGTCATTCATAAAATAGAAAAGCAAGTTATTAATATATTCTAGTCATTTCATCTAACATTTATGCTCAGCTAAGAAAGGACGGGAAAGTAGTTTCTACAATAAGATGCATCAAGAGTAAAATAAATTCAATATAGAGAAATGTGAGTTTATAAACCAATACATACAAGAATTTGGGGGCTCAGAGCTTCATAGGACTGTACTAGTGGGAGAAAAGAGATTTCATGAGTTTGCAAGATAAGACCATTTGCCTATACGAGCTATAAAAACATTCTTACCTATTGTAAGCAACAAGTAAAGTTTTAAGAGGTATCTCACAATGTATGTTATTTCTTAGTCCAGGTATATCTAAGAGATAACTTATGTAAAGGTATTTGTTGCAATACTTCCTGTATTTAAAGTTCCCCAGAAAACCTCTAACAGTTTGCACATTAATATTTTAATTGCCATCCAGCATGATTTCTGTGACAAAATGGCTACCACCATACAAGCAAATAAGGATAATGACGTACGGAAAAGGTTGTGGCCTTAAGAGTTCCTTCTTTACTAGTAGAGTTGAAATTAATATCTCTTTTGTGGACTATGTAAACCCTGTGTTAGCATGGCTAGCACCAGTGGATTGATACAATTTTTTTATCCATAGAACTCCAAAAGAAGGATTATTTCCCCCTTTTACCAATGGTATACTTCAAGGTAGTGATAGCCATCCGTAAGTCACAATCTTCTACTTATTTTGCTGATCCTACAGCAACTATTCTGTAATTACAACAGAAAAAAGTGTCCCTGTATACATAACACTCACCCCTCTGTGTGCCAAGAAATCCTGCCTTCAAACCATCACCGCACTCCTACTCACAGACTTCCTAGTTGCCCAGCACAGCCACATCATTGGCATCACTCTGTGGCACACGCCTGGAGGCCTTCCCGGCCCAGGCATTCATAATAACATCACACGTGAAGGGTTTAAACGTACCCAACTCAAGCCTTCAGCCTGCTTTCACAACATTGCAACAACAAGCAAAGATCAACTGCAACTCCTCATCCACGTCCCTTCCTCCCCTTCCCAACTGGCGCAAAAGGGCTCAAGCTCTATTCTCTTTGCATTAATGACACTTCACCCTTGCAAAGTGCTTTACTTTTTCTGACTGCTGGTTACAAAATCAGGAAGAGATCACTATGCCTGCAGAACAGAAGGAAGCTTGTCAGTTATGCCTTTTATCTTGCTTGTCAGTTATGCCTTTTACCTAGACCCCCTGTTATTAAGACCCCAACTCCTGGGAAACTACTAGAACATTGCACGTTCTCAAGTAGTTTGCTGCTCTCACAGTTTCCTGATAGTCTACTTTAAGAACTTGACTATTTTCAAACACTAAAATAAAACAGTAATACTATTTTTCAGTACTAAAATAAAACGGACTACATCTGTAAAAAATAAAAAGAAGCACTGATATTAGGTGTCATAAAAGGGTGAGAGAAGTAAAAGTTCATGGAGAGAGTAAATGACCAATGAAGATGTGAGGTAAAGATCAATGAAAAATCATACTAACTTTTAAATTATTGCCTGATATAGTAGAATGTACAAATTATATACCTATGGTAACACCTATACAGATTTATTTAGCATTGCAACATCATTATTCCAGGATAAATATAAATGGAATTTAGATGCTTATTATAGTATTATAATGCTTATTCTCTTCAAGAGGTGTGTGCTTAATTCCTAGTGGAATGGGATGCACCATTAAAATAGTACCAAAACAAAAAATCAAATCTCATATTGTGCTTTGGCTTCTACATTTATGTAGAATGTAGAAATAATAGGTTCCTCCAGGACAACTGAAGTGTAACATATCATATCACACAGGTAATAAAAAAAAAATATACTGGTTGCTGCATGTTAGTATCAGAATTTTCTTTTAATAGCCCAACCCAGGGATTAACAAAGAAAAATCTGAAGCCTCTGCCGTTAGCAACAGATGATTCTATTCGGGAAAATAAAGCCGCACTTGTAAAGGACCTGGGAAAAAAACCGCATTTCAGAGAGGATGTTAATCAAGAAAGTAGTCAGCAGGTAAGAAAATCAAGTGTTATTAAAATAAATTTCACTCATGAACAAGACATGTATTGTGACTTGTGGAACAAAAGGTGTTTGTGTGGTTGAGCTGCTAAAACACTTTGCAGAGTGAGCTTTTCTGGTAAGTACTGGTTTGGAACAGCAAACTGGAGCTTTAAATAGGAAGTATGAGGGGATGCAGCTGTGGAGGGTTTACTTTGTGACTGAGTAGCATTTTTAGTTTCTGATCATCTCTATTAGTAGAAATGTAAAACTTTCTCTTTTCATAGACCCTTCTGTACAATGGATTTCATCTTTTCACTTTACAACTTGCTCAACTCATGGCACACACACACATTCATGCACTGTATATTTTTAGCATAAATTAAGCAGTAACCAAACTGTTTAAGAAAAGGTTTATGTTTTTATTTTGGTTGAACTAAAATGTGGTATTCAATTTTTAGCATTAAACCTATTTTCCTGACTTATATGAATTGAGAGGGACTTGTTAGGAACTTAAAGTTTTTGTTAGCCATTACTGGCATACACCAAACTATAGGCCTAGCATTATGAGAGTTTAGCAAAATGATAAGCCTTTTACAAAGCTCAAGGAGCTAAATATCCATTCATTCTTAACTAGAATCAATAAGTTCTCTGGATCTGGGCAGTGCCTATGAAATTAAAGAAGAAAAAAAAAAAAGAAATAATATTTTGAGGCTGAAATCACTGTAAATCAGGTCCAACCACCCTCGAATGACAGTAGGACACATTAAGAACTGCTAGGTAGCTGTTCTGTCTGTAGACGACGATGCTGCTCCTACCTTGGCCACGGAGCCCTTCATAGCTGCCCTTCCAGCTCAGGCTTAAAACGGCAAATAATGGTTTACCCTCATCTGTCGTCAACAAGGGAACTTTTCACAACGTCTGTTAGCCCTTCTGACAGAGAACATGCAAAGATAAGCAAAAAGTCATGGAGTCTCTGGAGCACATTACCCTCTGTGGACAACTGCAGTGTAATCCCTGTTTTTTTAATATTGCTGTTGACCTTCTTTCTGACAGATCACGCTGCCAAAGCACTTTGAGTAAAACAACTGGCAAGCAGTATGTTTTGCAGATGAATCACAAGTGTTACAATTTGTACTTGCTATAGTAGTAAGACAAATTATTTAGAGAGCTACTGTGAAATACCAATCGGTCTTCTGAGTTAACTGCAAGATAACCCCTTTAGAAGCAATGATCACTGTTAGTGTCAAAGTTATCTGCTGACAGCAAAAGTTATTTTTACACTTATTTGCTATTCTGTATGACACCAAACCAAAATCTTTATTCCAAATCCCCCAAACACTGAAAAACTTCAAAGCTGGCACTTCTCTAATTGTTCTGGTAATGAGAATGCCAATGGTAATGAAGTAGAAAATAATTCTAGGATTGCTCAATAGAAGTTCCCTCATTGTCTACTCAGTTCCCACCTTTAGTCACTTCTGATTTTCTGCTTCCACCTCCCAGAAAACCACTGCTCAGTCTGACTCCAGCAAATTCAAGTCTGAGTTTTCCCTACAGTGAAAGCAGTGATTATTTAAGGAGATGAGGGGATACAGAGTATTTTCCGAAACTCCTATTGCTTTGCCGTTTATAGAACAATCAGCATCATGAGAATAATATGTTGGAGTGCTGGATTCACATCCATAGATTTTGTCCCGTTTTTTCCTCTCATAGTTAACCAGAATTAAAAAGAAGAATTTTCATCCTATATATAGCATAATTGCATTAAATTGATTATTATAATGGTAGGAAAAGGCTTTTATTCACTTTCTCTTAAATATGAATACAACTCTCCCCTGTGTGAGAGATCACTGCATAATGAATAGAGTACAGCATCCCATAAGAATCTCAAAGTGTTGGCTTCCTTGTATTTTCTACATGCTATTTTAAAAATTCCCTCTCATAAAATGTGTCCTATAGCCTATTTTTATTTAGAGAATTTTATTATAACCCCATTTCATTTCAATAGCAGCATTTGGTCTTATTTACAATATCTGCAGAGCATGTAAGGATCATCCAGAATGAAAACTGCAGATGACAAGTCTGTGTCTTAAAGTACTGGTCTTGTCTTATATTAGTATATACAGTGCAGTAACAAACGTGAGTGATTTACATCCTGGTGCTCTATTTATCTATCATTGACTTCCATATGAAAAGTGTTTAGCTTACAAGTCAAGATTTTCCTAAGTGTCAGCATTACGCACTCAGCATGATATCTAATAATCCAGATGTACTCCTGTTTCATCCAGTACATCATTCATCTCCAACAATAAGGAAATCCAGAATCAGAACATAGTTGGTAATTTTGCTGATGTTGCATGAGACAGAACAGATTAGCCTCTGGTCTTCTATAGCTCTGATAATCATGCAGTGCTGACAGAAATACCAATACGATTTTGCTAGAATTCTAGCTGCAATTTTGATCGAGTACATGCAGTAATAAGCTGTCATTTTTACCAGAAAAGAACACCATACCTGTCATATATGCAGATGGTGGCATGCTATATTGCCAGGTGAAATTTCATCACAATTAGGATCCTTGAAAAAAAAAAGTGATTCACTTATACCAAATGTCTTCAGCCAGATTTGCTCAGTTCTTCCAAACAGAAGATACACTAACCGAGGATTAGCTTTACACAGCTGCGGGAAGAGGTCAGGACAAATCCCAGGACCTAGCCCAGTTTCTTCTTTGGCCTGAAGACAAATTCATAACTCTTAAATTCCGTAAGGGCAGCCTAACTCCTTGCCCGTGGGTATGTGTACCATTGGTGCTGTCCCAGGTTGCACAAATAATTAAGCGTTCTTTATCAGCAGGATGAAAAACTGGAAATTCCACCTTTTCAAACAGCTCCCGTAACAGGAGACCTGAGCCTTCCTCTCGTCTTCTCCAGCTCAATGAACAAAACTTAAGACTTTCAGGCAGTGTGGAACAGGCCCTCCTTGAGCAGGACACTTCAGAGAGCACTTCAGCTTAATGGTTAGGGCTGTTTGAGGAAGCTGCTAGTTTGTGTTGGAGAAAAGAAACAGAGACAAACTGAGAGAGACAGAGAGAAAAAAACCACAACACTCTCCTGCCTAGTTCCTAGGACAAACACCCAGATTCTTGTCCTTGCTGTAGTGGATGTTTCAGTATTTCTGCAAAGTGAAAGACAACAAGAAGGACAAAGAACTTCCCTGTCCACTTCTCTCCATGCCCATAATGTTTTATTCTTGGAGACTTCCTCTTGGAGACTGAGGTTGAAATCCTGAGAGACAAAGCATCCAAGTCTCAGAACCTCAGTGAGTGTCTGGACTACTGCACCACCTGATGAAAGGAGAGCACAGCCAGTGTTATCTCCACTCCCCAAAATCTGTCAGTCCGGTCCTTTGGGCCTTTTTGGTCTTCCTTACAAGTAAAATGTCCTGGTAATGTTCAGTTCGAATATGTCATGTAGAAACAAAAGGATGCATGGGGAGAAAAGGGCAGACTGAGAATTTGAGGGGAATTTGGCAAACAGAAAAAAATATAAACGTGTCATGCAAACTGATTCTTTTATCCTGGTATTTGGAAACATTTACAGGCTTCACAAATGAGACTATACATAGAGGAAATTCAGCTTTACAGGCAAAACTTAGAAATTAATGACATTATCTCCTCAAAACTTTGCTATACAAGTAATACAAAAAAGAAATACGAGGTAATTAAACCTCAAAATCCTGTACAGTAATACAATTAAAGGAATTAAGCGTGCAATAATAAAGGAAAATTAAGCTAGGCCTGATTTATACCTTTTAGTTGTAAGAACTACAAACTGTGCTCACATATCTGTGTCATTTACTATGAAGATTATCATGTGGCAACGCTGGTTGCTTCTATCTTATGTAAGACCCAGATAGCAGCGTGGTCACTGCCTTATTTTTAGGACAAAGAGTAAACCTACAGCTGTTTAGAAACTTATGCACAGCCCTCTCACATGAATATTCTTCACTTTTGCTAGGGAATACTTTATAAGAAATTTCAGAGCAGAAGAGATGCAAGGCTTGTCCAAAAGCTTTTAGATCATTAAAAACCATGGCCTGCAAAGCCATAGGCAAAACCCAGCTCATCACAGGCCACACCACCACCACCACCTCACCACCGATCAAACAGAACCATCTCCTCACAGTTCCCATACTGAACAGTCAGCCTCAGAAAGGTCCTAAGTATCACCAAGAACTCTGTTCCCCAGAGCACGAGAATTACACTTAACTCAATCGCTCCAAAAATCTTGCTCTAAAACAAACTTCACATCATCTCTCAAAGCTCAGCAAATGTACACAATTTTGGACTAAGGATGGGAATTAAACCACAAGGAGTCCTCACAGAGGCTTGTTTGCTCTGCACTAGAAATGAAAAGACATTTAAGAACCTGACAAATACAGATCATCAGGTCTTGAAATTAATAGGTATAAACTCCCAATGATCATGGGAATGAATAGTTAAACAACCATTTGTAGCTGTATTCTCAAGAATCTAGAGATTCTTGATCTGATCAACAAAATGCAGACAGGTTTTCCTGGTAAGGACTGCAGGTTGCAGAACTCATCATCTAGGAAAGGGAACCCGAACTCCTCATGCTTTCACGCACACACCTAAGCCGCTCACTCCAATTCTGTGGGAGCTGGACATGCAAACCACATTTGCTTTCTCTTCTGTCTTCCTCTTGCTCAATCACCTTGAACTGAACTGTATGTAGGATATTGTCTAGCTGTGTACCACAGATGACTTGCTAGACTCTTCAAGGCTTTGTGTGTCCATTCGGATAGCATGATCTTCATGCCCTGTGCTGTGTAAGATGGCCCAACATAATTAACCTGCAAAAATAAGTTACTTCAGTGATACCTCTTCATGGGCCAGATAAGTGAAGAAAAGCTTGTTGGATCTGTTGTTTTTTGATTCCCACCACTGAGAGGGGAGGGAGATGGGGGGAAGGGAAGGAGAATCCAAACTAAACAGAAGATTTCAGTCAGAGTAGGCTAGAGGAGACTTTGAAGCCAAGGAGCATTACAGCTTGGAAGCAGACATTGAGATGCAATATATGCCAGTTTCTTAGATAAACTGTTAACTGGGTTTAGAATAACTCTGCCAAAAACTCAGTCTAGTAAAAGTTACAAAACTGGGACTAAATTGGGAAATTTGTCTGGAGTTGGCAATGAGTGGCAAAGAGAATTACATTTTTATGCACTATATGAGAATCAACATTCAAACAAAGTTCCTCTGGCCTTTCTATATGTGGTAATTTCTATGGGTTACTATGCTAACATCAGATTGTTTTGATGCTACGAGATTCTAGTAACTGTTAGCATGTATTTTCACTAAGATCTGAATCCTGCTAAAGTCAATAGCAAGATGAGCTTTAACTTCAACAGATACAGGATTTTAGAATTCATATTCACACACAGAGGTGCCTAGAAACTTAAAGGAATTACCACAGTCTGTGCAATTCCCCTTTTTGCCAAAAAGGTTCACAGGTAGCAGAATGGCCCAGAAGCCAAATTATTTGACTTGAAATCCAGGAGACCATGATCCAACTCTCTGCACTGTCACAGACTTTCTGTGTCACCTTAACAGGTCACTTAGCTTCTTTAGGCCTCAATTTCTTGTATGTAAAACACAAGTAACAGGCCTGCCCTGAAGGGTGCCTTACTGGTGATGGGGCCAAATAGATCAATCACAGAGACAAAATGATGTGAAACTGTACTTCAACAGGACTTGCATTGGGAAAAAAATTTGTTTGCCATGCTGGTCAAACTACAGCCATCCGGCAGCACCCTACAACAGTATTGCAAAGTATTACTGCAACAGTGCAAAGGCTAGCAACTCCCCAGAAGAGAAGTCGCATTTCACTGCTCCATCTGCTCCAAATTTCTGCTAGAACTTATCTGACTTTTTTTTTTTTTTTTCCCTTTTGAGTTAACTTTCTTGTAGCTCACTCCTGCAGAACAGCTCACTGTGGGATCTAACCGGTTCAGCTACATTAATATACACTTAATATGCTACACAGCTCTGTGGCAATAACGCGGCGCAGGTCACTTACAAGGTGTTACTAATGACTAGAGAAACATGATACAGAACTGCTTAAGACATAGAACTCACCAGCATTTTGCTCTGGCCAGTTTTAAGCCTTTTACCCTTCTGGCTATATCCTGATAGGATTAATGCAACCACCGCTCCCTACTCCCCTTTTGCTAATGCATGGAAGCGAAATATCCAGGTTTCAAAAGGTGCAGTCTGCTCAGCCTATAGAGATATAGATAACTATATACAATTAGAATATATATGTGCTATGTATATTCTGATTTGTACAGAACATTTACACCTCCACATAGGAGGTTTAATTTTACAGTTTTCTAGCTGGGAGACAGCATAATTTTAAATATCTGGCTACTATATTAAACAAGCCTGTAAAAATGTCATGGTTCAGGAACGTTGCCAAAAAGCAGCTGGAACCCTGCATTTTTGACCCAAAATCAGAGCTTAAACCTTTGTACTCTTTCCCTTAGTCTTCTCAGTATGCTGAACTGCAGCCTAGTTTTAACATTGTACGCAGCGATCACGTTGACTTGTTCTTTGTGTGACACTTTACGAAATACTTGTCTGACCCACAACCACAAACACTTTGCTCTACTCCACTTATGTAATCACAATCAGAAATAGTTCTATGGCTTATGTGATAAAAACAGTTCTTCAGCAAGCTATATTAACAACTCTCTTATGCTTTTGCTAATCCTAGAAGAAAATCTACCAAACAAGCAAAAAACCTCCATGATTATGTTCTCTACACAACTGTGTGTTTCCACTTATTTCAGAGATTCCTGTTCTTTGTAAGAAGCTTGGTATAACATATAACACCTTCAGTCTGTATATGTTGGTGTTAAAATTTTCACAGCAATGTTAACTTAGTGTTGTTGGTTTGTGTATAAATTTATATAAGCATATGTATGCATATATTGAGAAAGACAAACTGAAGTACGCATGCAACACACAGGCAACACTTCAGGGCTGTGGGAACCCTAACTTTAATATTTTCTAATTTAAAATGTATTTTTGAATATAACTCCTTAAAATGACAAACACGTGCAGTCGGCCTGCACAGTTCCTAGCCAGAGACTGTTGGGTTTGCACAGAAAGACAATGACTCTTGTGGTTTCCACGGGCAGAGAAGCAGCTGCCAGTAATTGTAGCCCAGTGTTGATAGTGCAGCAATACGCACTGGTTCTGACAAACTGCTACCTTTATTTTATGTGCACATATATCCAGCGTCACGCGGACTCAAGAAATGTGAGAGAAAACCTGTCTGTGATTAACTTCATGCCCCATGAAATGCATTCCTTCCTTTATTATATTTTCGTCTGCAAGCAGATACATGAAAAGGAAGAACTGTCCTTATTTCTTACTGAAGTAAAGTTTGTAAGAAGTTAATAACTTCAGCACACAGTCTGGAAAAATAAGAATTTTACACTGTGTTCGCAGAAAACATTTTCAGATCTAAAAGAGAGGGAAGAAACATTAGGTTAATTACAGTTTGAAAAGAATTGCTCCAAGTTGAATTAATGTTAGTTGGTTAGACAACTTAAGTCACACTTGTATCTTTGGAATAGAGGAAAGGAAAGATGTTAATTGTATCCAAAACCATTGGTTGGTTTCATCTGTACACCATCATGGCTACAACAACAATAGACTATTAATCCCTTACTACATACTGCGACTTCTTTTGGAAAGCAGTGAATCTGGGAAAAAAATCAGCACGAAAAACTGCTGACTAAACCCAACTCCCTATAAACAATACTGGCCTCTCCCATTAGCTTGCAGTATTTCATTGCCTTTTAACTCCACTCTGCAGCATTTTGTTCTGGAGTCAACACCGTACTCACTAATGTGATGTCTTGAAAGTGTAACTGTAACACTTTCCTAGCCCCACCGCTTCCTGCTGCTAGAGAACACCATACGATGAAAAACTCGCTTCAGGGACCAAGCGATGATTCCCCAATCTTCAACTATACACTTGAGGATGTATTGAAAGCACAATACTGCCTTTTTTATTTGAAACATTATTCTTGTCATTAACAATTTTCATTTCCAAACCTGCTTTTGGCACAGTCACCAGAAAATTGAAATAAAGTAAGTTTGATCTAGAGATCAGTTGTATCAGTCCGTTAAAAATAATCACATTCACACTTTGTAGGTCTAACGAAACATGCATATAGCTCAATAAAGTTGAAGACTGTATACAGCTGAGACAGTCCAGTGACAGGTTTGTATTCTGCCATAAGAGAACGATGTTACCTGTTGGTAAGCTTCTGAGGGCAGTAAATAACTGGTTTGCTGACTTCCAGATTATGCAGATTGAATGGTTTTGTATGTGAGAGCAGCTGCAGGCACCCTACTTCTTCTTCCTTTGTTCTTTATTGTCTTGCACTTAAAAACTAAAAGGTGTTGGCTCTTGCAAAAGCCATTTTTCAGTTTTTAGTCTCTAGACTACTTCTTTTGGATTGCTATCTGACTCTGAGAAGTCTTAACACTTTTCCTCCCCACTCATTCTCATCCGAGTTCAGAGTTGCCCTCTCTGAGTAACAATTCTTCACAGACTTGCTGTGTCTAGCTTCCGAGAAAACTGATTTGTCTTCGCTTACTCTGTCCATCAGCCCTGTTGTCTTCTAAACATATCAAAAACTTTAAGCTACTTATCTTTGCAAAGGGAATAATAGTGCTCAAAAGAGCTCAAATATGATTAAGGAGAAACATATTCAAAACAGTGAATTTAGCTTTATAATCACACTGTCATATAACCAATATCCAAAAATAATTACATACTTTTGGAGAGATTCATTACACAATAAACACTAACATGGTTTAAACAGGAAGAAAAGGTGCTCTCTGTACCATAGTTGCTACATTGCCCTGACCTTTATTCATGTGGCAAATCATTAGATAATGGAAAGAGAAGGAGGGAAAGAGATTACTTCTACCGTAATTAGCCTCCACATTTCCAAAGACCACACAGCATGTGAAATCCCTGAAAACAATTTCATTCTTAGAAGAATTTCATATAGCTTCTTCAAGTCCTACTGGAAAATTCAGACACTCAAAATAATCCTTTCTCAGTAGGTCAATTTTTTTGCCACAGATTTTGCTCTCTGCTGCCAAGAACTGCCTAAACAACATGAAGACAACTAGTGAAAGCGCTCAAAGGGGAAAGAAAACAAAACTCCAAAAATGTTCTTCAGCACATTGCTTGTAACCAAGTGTTTAGGTTTGAATTCCTTTATTTATGGGAGACTCTAGAAACAAAATATGACTGGAGTACATTTTGGTGACATGGCTGCTTCCTAGAACATAGTAGTCACTCCCTGATTTTCACTTGATTCCTCCTTCCTAAAAACAGACGGGCTTTTTCTCCATATCAAGAGTAAAAGACTGGTTGTTTAACTTGCCCTTGGAACACTATAACCAGCTCTTGCCATCTAAATGGAAAAATGAGAGCTTCGCTTGGTCACAAGTCAGAGAATGTCCAGTTTTACACTGGCTTAACTGAGATTAGAATTTGATCTATTCAAGTGAGTTGTTGAGACATGCTGTGTGAAAGAAAAAAAGCTCCACAAGATGAAACTTTATCAGGCTGTTTGCTGACCACCAGCTGTTGGCCAGCCCACAGAGCAAAGCAAGCCACCTAAGAAAGTGGATACCATCTACTGGCTGGCTCCCACCCTTTGGCGCATGTCTCACCCACTTCTTCAGACCTGCAAGCTCAAAAACTCCTACTTGGCCAAGCTGTACTCACAGTGGTACATTTGAAGAGAGTACCAGAGGGCAGACTGGCCCTGTCAGAGCAGGGAGGGAGTGTTGCAGATAAGGAAGGTGTCTTGAAGAGGGGACCCAGCAACTTAAGCTCCCTATAAACACTTTTGTTACCTCGGAATTATTGGCACTGCTCCAAAGCTGTGTGGAACATCCCTGCAGCATCAGAGAAGCAGGGAGGAGTGGAAGGAAGACTCTGTTTCCAGTAAAGAGAGTTCAGTCGTGAAAGTCCTTCCCTCCCTACTTTGCGCTGCCTGCCTTTTCCTACCATAGCTAATCTTTGCTGGATCTGACCTTACAGCAACCCCCCAAAAAAAGATTTTAGATGAAAAGACCAATATACAACATCGACCATTACAGTACCAAAATCAGATATTACCACGGCATTTATTCCATCACAGCAATTTCCAGCTTTTTAACTCAGGCATCGTGGCTGCCATGTTTTCCTCATCAAAACTCCCTTGTAACCTCCCAATCTTCTGCCACTTCTGTCTCCTTGGTCTCCTGAAGAAATCAGAAGACTTTGTCAGCTAAAATTTTGTGCTGCCTCTCCACCTTTCCTCCTTGCTATTTGGGAACTACTGGTCAAGAGCACGATCAGCAGTATGATGGAATATGTATATGATCAGGGATGCAAGTCCCAGCGATTTGGGATCTTTGCTGGTTCTTTAATTAACTTTCTATAAGATTTCAGACAAGATGCATTTTCTGAACCTTGTTTTTTCAGCAAATGGAATATATCTAAGGATAGGCTACCTCCTTATTTATGATTCACTAGTTTCTAATATTCAATTTTAGAAATCAGAATTTCACTTTTGGAATTGCTCAAGTACTTCCCTTCCAAGCCACAGATTGTTTCCCTCCTATAACAAAGCAACAAAACCCATTGTAATAGCATTGTCTGACAGATTAAAGTGAGATTCTGAAGATCCATGCTTGCTACAGAAGTAGAATAAAACGTATGCCTGCTCTCAGAAACATCAGTAGGAATGCAAGCTCTGGACTTTCAGGCGTAGTGCTCCACCATGCCCAGGACAAACAGTTTGCTGTCAAAAACAGAACCTGACTGTTGGTCTGGCGTTTCACATGTCACAGCAAGAGACATTTGGTCAAATGCCTCTTGGTCTAGGCAAGAGAGATCCTCATGCCAAACAGCTAGGTAACAAGAGATTTCTCATTGACTTCACGGGATTAGGAGGAGGCTCATAATCACATAAAACTATCAGGAAAAAAAATACCAGTAGGAATATACTGTTTTTCTTGCATCACCTGTTTAATCTTCTAAGGATTTAAATGTGATATGTTTTGCTTTCTCAGTTACAACAGCTAGAAATATAGTCAAGTTTTAACCTGAAGGTAAATAACTCTGAAAATATTTCACTTTCTTCATAGCTTTCTCTTTTAGTAGGTATAGTTTTCCTTATTTAATTCTGAATTGAAATCTATAGCAGTATTCATTTTCATAATTAGCAGGTAAACTATACTTAAACACAAAATCCTCAAAAATTTGGTATATTTTAATGATCTTTTTTGATCAAGTGTGCAAAAGTACAGTTTTTTCATAGGGACTTAGAGGAATTGCATGTTTGATTTTTTAGCTGCCTTTGAAAAAACTCAGTTTCATTAGTCACATTCTGCAAACTTAAGATGCAGTGAGAGAATTTGTGCCTGCAGACCAAATTCAGACTGTTTCAATATGTCCGAGTTTACATAGGCTTTTATATTTTCACTCATTTTGGAATTAGTCTAAAAGCACAAATGACTGCAAGTACCACAGAGCAGGACTCATCTTGTTCAGAACCGTGCCTCTCGCTCTCTGCAGGAATACAGGATTTCAAGCTTTGAGCAGAGGCTGATGAATGAAATAGAATTTCGCCTTGAACGTACCCCGGTGGATGAATCAGACGATGAAGTCCAACACGAGGAAATCCCTACAGGCAAATATATAGCACCCATCTTCGACAAGAGACTCAAGCATTTTCGGGTAATGGAAGGATCTCCTATTACATTCACTTGCAAAATTGTTGGAATACCTGTTCCCAAGGTAGGTCATTCTCACTGTTAGCAGTAAAGGAATAAAAACCAACTACCTGCAGTTTTTATACATCTCTCTGGAAAGCCTCAGTCCTAAGAACATGGCTCTGCGGAGAGAGCTCTAAAACAAATTATTTCCCTCCCACTTTCTAAAATAACAATATCTAAAATAACTTAATAAAAAATTAAATAAAATAATTTCTAAAATAACAATATCTGCTCCTGAGCATGTATCCTTGATGTACTGTGTAGACTGCCTCACAACCACCTGACCCCAAGAGAAACAGGACTTCATAACCCCTCAAAAAATTAACTTCTCAGAAAGATAAGAACTGATCTGAGATAACCAGTAATGTGTCTGTAGCCAAGAAAAGAGAACCCAACAGGCCCAGCTATGCAAAGGAGATATGCAGCTTTCCGAGTTCAACCTGGAATCATTCTACTTCACGTTGTAACCGATCTGCACGTCTTATAATGTTCTAAAATTTTTACTAGCAATTGGCCAACTTATGTCATGTTCTTATCTATGTTTTTTCTAGTCACTATTCTACTACAGAGCAAGTGTTAAGTCACTGGGGGGGTTCTGATCACTACAGGTATACTGGTTCAAGGACGGCAAGCAGATTTCAAAGAAAAACAAGCATTTCAAAATGAACAGAGAAGAAGATGGAACATGTTCTTTACATATTGAAGCTTCTACTAGTGATGATGATGGCAACTATACGATTATGGCTGCAAACCCACAAGTAAGGTGTTTTATTTCTACATCTATTTATCTCTACAAAAATGCTTGTTTCATCTTTTTCGAATATATATTAATAGCAACACGGGTTGGGCCACCAAGCCTGACAGCGAGGGGTGACTGTATCAAAAATCAGATGCTTCAGAGGGTAGGAGAGGAAACCATATAATGAAGAATGATGAAACTACTCCCCTATTCTTACTCATCCCAGTCACAATCATTAAGAATGTTTTTCTCCATTACTAACTCCTGCCCTATCTTCTGACCCTGTTTCTGTTGCTGATAGATACCTTCTGAGCTATGGTGACAAGACAGACATGATATTGTAGGCAGAAAGAATAGAATGAGGGGAAACAAAATGTTACGCCAAATTTGGAAGTGTTACCAAACACAATTATCCTTTATCTAGGATGCAAAGATGTGGATCTGCAAATAGTCTCGTTCCATAATACCACTCTCCTTCACCCTGTGCACTAGCTTAGATGCTTATTTAGCAGTACGATCAAGGCAGGCAACTTTTTCCAGTTTAAATTTTTCCCTTTTTCTGGGAACTTCAGCCCAACTACTTTTCAGTTTCCGTGTGGTTGCACAAACAACAACGATAGTAGAAAGGGTCTGGAAGAGAGTACCTGAGGAGACAGAGACAGCAGTGAAGAAGCAGGGACAGATACTGCTTAAGCTGGTTTACCCAGCACCACTGCTAAATGGATTGCTATGGCCTTTATGAGTCTGAGAAACACACTGCTCCAGACACACAGAGAAATCCCTGCCTCCGCATGCTAATAGCATTTGCTTTGAAAAAGTAATATTTACACCATAGTCCCGTTAACTTTATTTTAAAACAAAAACAAAAACAGCTGATGCATTGTAAATGTTAACTACTTATACTTCAAAATGAAATGAGTTATTAACCAACTATTAATTCTGTTTCCATTGTGATTTGCAGGGGAGAATCAGTTGTTCAGGCCACCTGATGGTTCAGAGTATCCCTGTTCGGGGCAGAATATCAACAATTCAGCCTCACAGGTAAAAGGAAAGACAAGTCCTTCAGACCATCTTAGTGCTTCTTACTGAAGGCATTCAAAATAACTAGCTGCTGTACTTCACTGCACTCTGTACTTCAGTTCTCAATCACAGAATGGAAATAACAGCAGCAATTCCCTCCCAACAGGTCACTTCTAGTATGTAATATTTTTAAGGTCATCTTCAAATACAGGGAAGTTTAAGTGTAAAGTATTATTTCATTTACCTCTTGAAGTGGAGTTAAAGGCAAGGGATGGATTAGCAAGATGAAATCCAGCCAAAAAAGCAAAAAGTAGAGGAGGAGAGCTTGGGAATCCAACAATACTACACAATATAGTTAATTTGATAATCTTTCTAAATTGAAAATATGCAAGCATTAAATTACAATCAGTCCATTTCTTTCTGCCCTTTTTATTTAACTTTTTTTAAGCATTAGGAAAAAAAAGTTTAGCTCCCAAACATATAAATGCAATTTTTGTGTTCCAGGACACGACCCCGGGTGCCAGAAGGAGACAAAGAGGCAGTTCAAGAACGCTTTTTCAGGCCATACTTTCTACAGGCTCCAGGTGACATGGTAGCACACGAAGGGCGACTTTGTAGGTTGGATTGTAAGGTATTAACTATTTCCTCTGTTCATTCTCACTTCCCATACCTCTGTACGTGTATTGCTAGGTGTTTTCCTGTTCTTTATTACGTGCATAAGCACTTTCTGTTGAAGTTTTAATGCTTCATTTTTAAAAATTATTTCTTATTGCCATTGTCTCTGGGCTGATTCAGGGGATTTCTTTTCAACACATGCTATATGGAATGAAGAACACAGAAAACACAACCCCAGAAATAGAAGGCTCACTCAGAAGGTTGTTCAAATTACTAGATATGTTCACCGTGTCCTTTACCAGTCTGAAATCCAGAAGTTCATCTGGGAATGACAGGTCCTTCTGCTCCATTATCAGATTCTTGAACATAATCCAGAATAGCACAAAACCATGAGAAAGAGAGGATTCAGCACGTATGCTGTTGAAACAAATGTTTCTATTGTAATGGACTGAATTACCGCAGATTAATACTCCCTGAAAAGAGGGAACGGAGCACAGTGTATTTTATGCTTCCCCAGCACACGCAGATACAGAAACGTCCCCATTTACAGATTCAAATCCCCACATGAGAGAGTTGCCAGAGACTAGGGTACACACAGCGAACACCCTGTTACTGAACAGCTTTAAGAAACTTGTCTGCTCAAACATATTTTGGTAAGGGACTACCAAAGCAGCACAGCAAAGGTGGTAGCACCGACACTGACCTCTTCCATGCTCCAAAATGTCTCCTACCCCGAAGAGGGTAGAAGCTCTGAAGCAGAAGTTAATGCCCTGAAGATGAACAAGATTCATTTACTACTTAATTTACAATGTAAAGTTTACTAGGGAGCATGCCAAAGAATTTGGTTATTCTTAGCTCTGCTATCCTGGCAGAGCTTGTGAAGCCTTAAAGCATGTCTGGTATTGCACAGACCTGGAAGACAGCACTCCTCGTGCAGGCAAGTTCCACTTCCCTCTTTCTCTGGTTTATAGAATATTGTTTGTAAAGCAATATTTTAGACACAAGTACTTCTATCTATTGGAAAGATCTTCAAGAATATAATAAAGTCTAATAATCTTTCTATAAAATACTTAATCTGTAGTGTTCTAAAGCGTTTAAAGTTTAACAGCTACAAAGAACTATATAATTCTTCATCAGATTTTACAAAATACTAAGTAATTTGTATGGAACTCTTTTTCATCCCTATTAAACTCTGTAGTGGTTTGGATCTAGGGTTTTGATTTATACTCAGCACTTAAAAAAAAAAAAGAAAAAACTAGCAGATTACTAGGAGACTTTTGTGAATCTGATACATGGCCAAGTTTCTTCCTTTCTGACCAAGAAAAATGTAGGCATTTCATGTATTTGTTTCTCTTAGGATTTTGTTGCTTGTTTGTTTTCTATCCTTCTGCCTTTTGGAACTAATCAGCAGAAAAAAACAGAAGCTGAGAAATAAACAAAAAAATTGAATCTTTTTGTTCTAGATTCTGACATCATTCAGATGGTATTTGGAAAAAGGTTTACCTCCGAATGTACTAAAACTCTTTGTCAGGTTGATGTTTGTCTCTAGCTGTTTCACTGTCTGTTAGGTGAGCGGGTTACCAACTCCAGACCTGACGTGGCTTCTGAACGGCAAACCTGTGCTACCAGATGGCACCCACAAGATGCTGGTCAGAGAGACTGGAGTTCACTCTCTGCTTATTGATCCTCTCACACAAAACGATGCTGGAACTTACACTTGCCTTGCCACTAATAAAACAGGACAAAATTCATTTAGTCTGGAGCTCACGGTTGTAGGTAAGAATAATTAAGAATAATTAAATAACAATGCTGTAGTTATTTGTACATACTTCTTCAAAAGAAGTGCCTTAGTTTCCCTAAAGACAAGTATAAACAAATAGTTAATCCACTGATAGCAGGAGAGTTCAACAGCGAGAAAACTCATGTGTTGGAGGGAAATGGACCTGGTGCTCAGTCGATCAGTGCACTCCTGTTATTAAAAGAGGGCAGTAAGAATTCTCTCTCATCATCACTTCACCTCTCTTGTCTTGGCAAAATGACATTCTTAATTTTCTCCACAGAGAATACTTAGTCTTTGAATATACATTGTGGTCTCTTAGATGTCAGTCCCAATTTTATTGGCTTAATTTCTTTTTTAAATATAAAAAACATGAATCTGAATACTGTTGTTTAATAAAGCCTTACAGGATGTGAGCTCCTGAAATCCATAGAACTGGCATTAATTTCCTGCAATGCTATATGTTTAGACCCATTAAATACACATACATTCTTCTATGAATATCAGTTCTGCCTATTATTTTCTTTATGTTCCCTTACAGAGGCTATGTCATGGCATTTCATTTTCCTTCCAACACTTCCCATTAAAAATTCAGAACCTGTTTTGATATCGCAGGAATAATTTTTGGTCTTGTTCTTCCATCTAATTCAAAGCATAACAAAGAATAAAATTTCTGTTGTTCAAGAATTCTTTTTCTTTTTCCAGCAAAGGAAGTAAAAAAAGCCCCCATGTTTTTGGAGAAGCTTCAGAACTGCGGTGTTCCTGAAGGGTACCCTGTCAGACTAGAGTGCAGAGTTGTGGGAATGCCACCCCCTATATTTTTCTGGAAGAAGGATAATGAGACCATCCCATCAAACAGAGAGAGGATGAGGTACTGTACCATCGCACCCATGCTTGGAGTATCTTGTGACTAGACCAATTGTTTCCATGAAAAACTGTGTGATAATTACAGGTGGTGTTCTTCTTAAAACATCTTCTTTCACCCACGTGAAGTTTTTAAAAGCTGTCTTCACTGTGAGGTGAACAATAGCATTTTCTTGGTTCAGAATAAAGGAATGGAGCATAATATGCCACTGCCTCAGAGAGCAGTGATAGACCTATCGGGTCATAGGCCTGATACAACATATGCATCTTCTTATCAAAGATACTATGATACAATATTTTTAATGCATTTTAGCACCTTATTCTCTTTCTAAATTATTTTTTCCTCAATTTAGTTCTAACTATGGATGAATTCAAACTCAGAACAGTTAGAATATGGTTTTGAATGCCCCAGAGTACAGAATCACAGAATGATACGGGGTTAGAAGGGACCTCTGGAGATCATCTAGTCCAACCCCCTGCCAAAGCAGGTCCACCCAGAGCAGGTTGCACAGGAACGTGTCCAGTCGGGGTTTGAATGTCTCCAGAGAAGGAGGCTCCACCACCTCTCTGGTGAGAGACTCCACCACTTCTCTTCCAGGGCTCTGCCACCCTCACAGGAAAGAAGTTCCTCTTCATGTTTAGATGGAACTTCTTAGGTTCCAGTTTGTGCCCGTTCCCTCTAGTCCTGTCACTGGGCACCACTGAAAAAAGACTGGCCCCATTCTCTTGACACCCACCCTTTAAGTATTTATAGGCGGTGATCAGATCCCCTCTCAGTCATCTCTTCTCCAGACTAAAAAGACCCAAGTCCCTTAGCCCTTCCTCATCAGAAGGATGTTCTAAGCCCCTAATCGTCTTCGTAGCCCTCTGCTGTACCCTCTCCAGCAGATCCCTGTCCTTCTGGAAACGGGAAGCCCAGAACTGGACACAGTGCTCCCAATGGGGCCTCACCAGGGCAGAGCAGAAGGGGAGGACGACCTCCCTCAACCTGCTGGCCACCCTCCTCTTGAAGCACCCCAGGACGCCATTGGCCACGAGGGTGCATTGCTGGCACAAGATAATACAGAGTTTAGCATATCAGATACAGAGGACAATAACAAAGTTTGGTCTCAAACATAGGCAAAGACTTGGATCCAGGTTACAAAATGCAATAGTGTTTGGGTTCAGCTCTTGCATTCAAATGCATCACTATTTTTTCGGCTTCACAAAAGAAGAGCTGATAAAATAATGTACCTGGCTGTAATTAATGAGAATCAATCTTTCTGTGGTCTCCCCTTCCCCACCCAGAGACTGCTGTCCCTCTCCAAAAAGCCCACCTAACTCTGATCTTCTATGCCTCTAGTCTTTATTCCTCTGCCTCTGTGCAGTTACTCAAGGATTTATTTCAAGTACTGTTACTTTCACAGGAATGATGGTTCTACACGTGCAAACACTGTAGTTAATGGAGAATGAACAACTGACCTAAAATGCCTCATTTCCAGTTGTTTCACAGAAGCTTAGAAAATACACTTTTGCTTCAGCTCAACAGAGGAATGATGAAGGCAAACCTCCCACACCTCACCATGCCAGGAGCTAACATCAGGCCGGGATCACCTCTGCTATTTCAGCCAGTCATAACCACACTGCCTGCCCCCGAGGCTTCCAGTGGTTCTGCACAGACCCATGTGAGCGATGGGCAGTGTCATCCTTGTTTGTCTCTACCTTGCCTCACTGTTTTCTTCCTGCCTGAGGCCAAGAGACCTTTTTTCTATCACAATATGGACATGCATGAGCTTATATACTATTGCACCCCTAGCATAAGGCAAATTCTGTAGCACAGGGAGCAAAGGGTGAATGTTCCCTTTTTCATTAGAGCTGTTGGAAGCACAAAATGTCCTATTGACCTGAAACTCTGTGGTTTAATGTTCCATTCCAGTTCATAAGGAAACAAAATCTCAAATTTCAGAACTTCCCGCAACTCCAAGTATTCTGATGTGCTCGTCTCCTACCTCTTCCTTGATAATAAGGGAAACACTTGGGTTGATAAAAAGGACAACCACAGCCTAGAGAGCAGAGAAGCCTCTGTTCTCTGATATACTGTTGAATAAATTTTCCTGGAATCTGCAGGCAGAAAGTCTTGGATCACTGAAGAGCAAGGGAAGGGGAGGGAATGATGAAGCAGGTTTCTTTTATACTGCTGGCCAAATGAACCTTCCAGATTTTCTCACTCAGGCATTTTCTCATGGGAAGGGTGTCCTAAGGAAGTTTCTGACTGACTCTGGTTACTGGTGTGAAAAATATCACAACTTTGTACAAATGTTCTTGCTATTTTGTTTGTTACATTATTCTTCCGGCTTCTAAACTAGGAAAAAATACAGTCTGACTGTGCAGCAGTTTTGCATGGGTTTAGTTCAATGGAATTCAATCAACAATTCCAATATCAACATATAGAGCAATAATCGAGCTCACTCTGCCACACCATGGCTTTGCGCAGCTGAGAGGAGCAAGAACAGGTTTCAGCTACTCTGACCATTGGTCGAGGCCATGCTGAAAGCAATTCTATTGACTACAAATGTCTCCTGCTGCTACCTCTTTGAGAACGAAAGTTAAAATTTATATATTTCATATTTAATGTACATACTGTTAAAATCTCAAAGTTGATACGCTCTTGAGAAATACTAATTCCAAACCACTTGTTTTCCCAGCATGCACCAAGACACAACAGGGTACGTCTGCCTCCTCATTCAACCTGCCAAGAAAGCAGATGCTGGCTGGTATACCTTATCTGCAAAAAACGAAGCTGGTATTGTCTCTTGTACAGCTAGACTCGACATATATGGTAAGTATGGGCTAGTAAATAAAACAAGTTAGAATTTATTCTTTTTTACTGGCCCTAGCCCTCACCTAGTTCTTAATCCATGAGGACAGGCTGAGGGAGTTGGGGCTGTTCAGCCCAGAGAAGAGAAGGCTCCAGGGAGACCTTATTGCAGCCTTTCAGTACTTAAAGGGGGCTACAGGAAAGATGGGGACAGACATTTCAGCAGGGCCTGTTGCAACAAGACAAGGGGCAAAGGTTTTAAACTAAAAGAGCATAGATTTAGACTAGATACAAGGAATAAATTTGTTACAATGGGGGTGGTAAAATACTGGCACAGGCTGTCCAGAGGTGGTAGATGCCCCATCCCTGAAAACATTCAAGGTCAGGTTGGACAGGGCTCTGAAAACCTGATCTAGTTGAAGATGTCCCTGCTCACTGCGGAGGGGTTGGGCTTTTAAAGGTCCCTTCTCACCCAAACTATTCTATGATTCCATGATTCTCTACTCCCATTTTCCATCTTTCAAGTTCGCTAGAGACATAAGCATACAATAAACACGTATTCAAGTTGAACCTTAACTCTGTTCTCTCTGACACACACATCTGTGCTACGGCCCCGAACTGAGATGGAACAATGAATTGCACACAAGAAAGTAGACCCCTTCTTCTATGGAGCACGTATGATGCAGCAATGGCTAATTAACAGAGGCGAGTTTGCATCTAATGTTTGTCTAAGACTCTGAAGGCCCCAGCCCAGTTCAAGAAGAGAGTACTTTGATCAGTTAACATAATAAAACAGAAAACACATCCCACTAACTATTGGTTTATAGTCATACCCTGAAAGGAAAAAAAGAAAAACCCACGTTTTCAACCTTGCATTTCTCATTTTTCAAAAAATCCACTTAATTATCAGGGATAACCACAAGTCACCAGCGCATCTCTGTCAGTTTTCCGCCACCTTGTGGTCGTACAGACAATGGTCACGTATTGTTCAAGAGGGCGGACGACAGCGATGCAAAAAAGTCACATGAAAAACGATCCCTTAGGTATCTAAATGTTTCGAGAGATAAATTACATTTCCGTATGAAGGATTCAAGGTACAAACAGGAAAAAGATGGAAAGTAAGAAATGCTTCCTGGTTCCAACCATATTTTCTAAAGACTGTGCAAGTCTAATACACTAAGAGGAGTGATGGAAATAATTTTGCTTTGTGCTATTTTGAATGGATGGGCCTGGGGGATTGAAAGCATGGTCTGATGTTTGCAATCCCATGTGCAAAGAAAAAGCACAGTAAATAATGAATGTATTGTTCAAATAAAAAGAGACTGGGGCCTGCAAGATAAAAGGAGGCTCTTCTTCAAATATTTCCAGATAGACAGGGTCAAAAATCAGCATAGAAAGATAATGAACATTTTCTATCAATGCTTAACACGTAGACTGTAGGTCTCCCAAACTAAGCTGCTCTCAGAGTATTGTAGCCTGAACTTCTACTCTTTCATTTTAATTGCTGAGATATGTTTGTCCAGTTTGGGTGCAGACCCGGAGGTTTTCTATGGATAAATACCAGCAAAGACAATATCAATTTCCCCTTTCTGAAGTGTTTTAAGAATGATAATTATTATATAGCAGCTAAATATTTTTACAAAATTGTAATGGTATTTGTTCATATGGGAACATGTTGAATGTTACTTTTAGATTACTGAATTCGTGTCTTTGGATTACACTTCTTTCAATATCTTGTAAAAAATCTAGGAAACATGTTACTAGTACTAGAGGGAAATAAAAATTGTAATCACGTTAAAAAAATTCCCTATATTATTACTTCCAAATTAAATACCACCAAAAAAAAAAAGAAAAGCAGGAAGAAAAGTCCCCCAGAGGACGGAGCAGTACAAAACCAGAGCCATGTTCAGTTTCTTCATCTCTGGGTATGGTATGTTTTTAGCTCTGATTGCAAGTGCTTTGGAAAAGGCTCCAAAGATTAAATGATTAAATTTTGGAATCAGTGAAATCCATGTAAATGTTGCCATTGAATTGAACAGGTACGGAGCCCCATCTATAGACTTCAATAAAAATACTCAACATATAAACTATGTAAATGATATTTGAAGGAGTAAGACCCTAAAATAGGACACAACAATACTGTGCTCTCTTCAAGGATGTTGGAACCAACTTTTCAGTTATGTGCATTGATTTCTGTTATTTCATTGCTAACTTAGAGGTTTATACAGCCTATTCTCTTTCTGTTGCTTCAGCTCAGTGGCACCGTCAAATTCCACAACCAATAAAGCTTCGACCTGGCGGCAGCCGGTACTCAAACCTTACCACTCAAGGACTTGACATTTTTTCCACCTTCCCAACTACTGAAAGCCCTATGCTGTTTTCATCCCCAAGCCAAAAAGTGGTGGAGAGTGAAGAACTTTGAAAAACAAACAAGTGTTCCACTTACACCGGCAGAGATACTAGAACTGTGGAGAAAAAAAAAAAAGAAAAAAAAAAAGAAGAGGTACAAGTCAAGATGCTCAAGGTTTACAAGCAACTTGTTTGTAATTAAGTGTACTGCTGCTGCAAATGTTGCAAGTAACATATCATACAAGACTTTTGCATATTATTTTACTGCAGAATAATTGTGGTATGGAGTGTTGTGCAATAAATGCAGTACTGTGTAGTTTGCTAAGAATTACATAGTAAACATAGTTTTCAGCACTTAAAAGCCGATACCACTTTTACTGCTTGAATTAAAGCTACTGTACTGTAGCAAGCCACGTTAAGGATTGATGATGTTTAGCTGGAATACCGCCAGTGACAACATTGACATTACAATAACAGCAATCCTGAATGAGCATAAACAACAAGACTTTGAATGTAATTATAAAAAACATGCCAGATAATCACAAAGCACAAGTTAAAGAGAAAAGATGTAACTCATTTTTATATATTATTATGCCAGATAACCTTAGAATTTTTGAACTCAAGACTAGATAAATATAGTGTTTCACATAGCTACAGCTGTATACCCTACATATTTATGTTTGTGTGTGTGTGTGTACTCCATGAACTGTGTACTTGTGGTGTAAGGATTCGTAAAGTAAGGTACAGGGCACGTGCATGGGAGGCTAACACAGGAAACCCAAATTCCTGTTGTCTGAAGCACGTTCTCCAGAGCCATAGCTGAAAACTATTTTCCAGATGCGCTTTATACTTTGCTCTTTACAATGATGGAAATTCTCTGCCTTTAAACACAGATGATACCAAGGTTGTAACTTCACAGTTTTAAAATACCAGTTTCTTTTTCCTAATTTTTAACATGACTAAAAGAAAAGTGCATCTACCATCTAGCTCCTTTTTTAACTACCTGAGAAGGAACTACGATTTAGAAAGTAATCACAAATGTGGTGTCTACTGTAAAGACAGAGAAAATTCTGTTAATATACAAAAGTTACGAAGTTAAGCAACAGTTATGTGCAACAAACCTACTGTAACTAATAGTAATAAATAAGGCAATTAATGAAAGTGCAACAGAAGGTGTTAAGTGACAACACTGACTGACTGATTTAAATATATTTAGCATCTACACAGTTCCATTAATACCTCCCAGCACTGAGAATCTGTGAATATCTAAGATGATTGCCTGCATCTTTGAATTACTGCTAGCCCTCTTCTTTGGACATCGTTTTCAAGCTGTTCTTACTGGTTTCAACATGGCTGGTGAGTGCAACAAAGTCCTGATCAAAATCATGGAGATGAAAAGAAAAAGTAACAGATACTTTCATTTTAGACCTTATTTGTTTTTTTCCAAACTTAAAAGTGTAACTTAAAAAAAATTATACATGCAAAGAAAACAATGAGTTATCTTAAGAGTAAGAGAATACCGGATATCGCCAGAGACTGAAAAAGCGAGAGCCTTTCATTGGGTTTCCTACAAATACTGCTTATGTTGTCTCTAACTGTTGGTTCCCTAAGGGTTTAGAGGAAATTATTTTCTTGGATTGTTCCACTTCCCACCTTAGTGAAGACCATAAAACAAACTCATCATTGTAACTTTAATGTTTTTGTTAGAAATCTCAGGCAATTCTCCCCAGACTGAACAATCCAGGAAGCTAAAATACATTCATATCCTGAGAGACAAAACGAGGTGCAGGTATTTCAGCTGGAAAGCAGAACTACCAGTTGGTGCCCATGTTGTACCTCCTCCCTGGCAAACAAAATAAAACTAATAGCTATTAAAAGTGATGCATTGATTCAAGTTACTTCAGTTATGGGGTACCCAACTTAAGGCACATTTTGGGTCTGACTTTCCAGGACAGAGAACCTACTGCCCCTCATATCTTCACCTGTTTTTAGGATGGTTTAGGAATTCCAAAACTAAACCTAGACTGAGTCAGAGTTGGGCAACCCAAGATTTGAAGTATCCCATATTAGTAACTAGTCTTGGGAAAACAATCCAAGGAAAGTTATTGGAATTTGCTTATTTAATCCAGTCCTGTTGGGAAGTGGGAAGAGAGGAAATTAAGTCACAAAAGATTAAATTCTTCTCCCATCTATAGCTCTGGTCTTCCCATTATTTCATGCCAGAACCAAAGAGCAGGTTTTGATCCAAATTATTCCAAGTTGTGTATCGGTCACCAGGCTTTATACCTAGCACAGACTTAGTCAAGTGATTATCTGTGCCCCCTTGCCTGGCTTTGAGTGGGGGATTGGACCAGATGATGTCCTCAGGTTCCTTCAGACCTAAATCACTCTATACTTCCAGAATTATTTTACCTTCCACTGCCTGTCTGAATACCCTATGTGGATTATGTTACCTACTGACCGAGTAGAAATTAAGAATTCCAGCAAGCACAAACTTTTCCTTTTTGCCTGGGATATATGCTATTAGGCAATTCTAGCTACAACAGTGATCAGTTCAATCAGAGTTCTTTATACAGTTTAGAAGAAAGGAACGGCAGTATGTACTATTAGCAAATATCTGGTTACTGGTGCTGGAATCATACTTGTTAATATTACTGAGAGTAGTAGTGGTTCTCACATCTTACAACACATCCCAAAACTCTATACAAATTAAAAGACAAAGTCCACCAAGAAAAATACGTACACCACATCTCTTCAACCTTTTCTCAGTGATTTCAGTGGAATGTCTCCCAACTTACATCGTTATAACCTGAGCCAACAAGCTGAGGGTTATGTGGTACAACGGTTTTTAAAATGTACATTCAGTTCTTTCGAAGTGGGAAGACAAGAAGCTATTGCTGAAAGACTTTTCCCAAAAATCTGCGTACCAAGGACTGATACTTAGTCATTCAAGAAGAGGTCCCAGAAGCCTCACTTAAAGGTAGGCTACAGAGAGTGGATCACCAAAATCTGTCAGCTGAACGTTCTCTCCTTGACAGTATTTACTAGCAAAAGGATCAAAACTTTATCCATCATGTCTCCCTCCATAATGCAGAAGTCTGGAATTTCAACTACTTTCAGTGCAAACAAAATCAGAATCTGATCCCAAACGGCCTATAGTCGTTAAATTTTGCTTGTTAACTGCTACAGGACATTTCTTCTCTGCATATACAGAGCCCATAAAATGAGTGTGCAAAGGACGCTTATGTGAATGGATGCAAATGCTGTTAATTAGTAACATTGATGTGCTCATCACAAAGGAGATCTGCTAGGAAAAAACACACAGATTACACTTGTGTTGTTAACTGATGGAAAAGCCAAGGGAAAAAGGCTTGTGTAAGCAGCAGAGACAACACCGAGTTGTCACAAAACATGAGATGCTGTTTGAGTTCACGTCCTGTGAAGGATGGCACTATCTAATCATACCGTGTCAAGATGCACTAGAGACTATGCAATTGTGCTCCCTTCCTGAACAGCTTGGCTGTTCATTGTTTTTGTTTAATTGAATAACTGATTTGACTTCACACTAACACGATATTTCATTCTCTTATTCAGGGCAGGCTACTGCAACAACAAAACTCAATGTTAGAACTTCCGCTGAAGTCAGTGTTAGCTATTATCTTCCAAATGTCCATTAAATCACCACAATGTGGAGCATGACATTGCATCAGTGAGATACAGAAACACTCAGTTTTGTAACCTCTCAATGTCTTCTGATTCAGAATCTTAGAGGTTTATTTAGTTTCCTGTTCCCTTCTAGTCCTGGCTTTGTATACAATCGAACAGAGGCACATTATATTTCAAAGAGCAGAAATGCCAACTTTTGTATTGCAATTCTAGAAAGCATTTCAAGCATTACCTTTGCTTTGAAATTTTGGACCAGCTTGGTGCAAAGCCAGTCAGCATCACATAGCAGTTCACATTGATACCGTCGGATTATGCCTTAAAACAGCTGGATTGAGTTCCTTTTCTTCCATACGGAGGGTGGAGCGTACCCTCTGAATGAGAAGATGAGAGCGCACACTTCAAACATGAAAATCCAAGTCTGCGGTCTTTATCTTAAATGTAAACAATTGACAATTCCAACTGTTTACAGTAATTATAGGTACTTCAAAGCAACAGATCTGGAATAAGAATTCCTTTAAGAACTGTGTTCTTAATGCTACTAGGTTTAAAAGTGTTAGTTTCTGGGAAATGTCTTCGTACAAAGTGATTAACAAGACCTAATGAAATATTTTAACTGTTAAATATTGGAGAAGTGATTCCTTGTTAACTGCCTTACTATTTCCAATACAAAGATGTTCACTTTGAGCCTTAAAATTCTATTTTATAATTTTTTCATGATTAAAGTTGATATTTTTTATTTTATGATCCGAAGTCACTCTCACTGGGAAGGAAAATGTTAATGTCAGTTTTAAAGTATATTTTAAGTGCATATGAACGGGAAAAACAAACACCTCTCTGTTCAGCAATGTATTTCCCTTTGTCTCACCTAAACTTAAATAAATGCTTCAGAGTTGCATCCAAGAGTGTGTTCTTCACATGTTCAAATAGTTGTGAAAGTGTGCAACAAGACCACGGGTTTCCTTGGAACTTTGCTGTGACAACTGATCAATGGAATCAGATCTTACATTATTTAGAAGAAAATCATAAAAATCCTGTCAAGTTATACACTAGCCATGCCCCTAGCAGGTACTTGTGAAATACAGTTGTTGCTTTTTTAAACAGTTCTTAATATCAATTTGTTTTGCTTTTACATTATGTTTTCTTTTTTTCATAACCCTTCATTTCCCTTCATCAAAGTTTGAAAAGAACAAGTTTTCTCAGGGGTACTAGAGCAGACGCCAAAGAGTCTTTAGGGCAATTCGCATGTTTTAAAGGTCAATAGATTTCCCAAATTCTCAGCACCTTGAAGAATTAGTCTCCAAAGCCTACACTTCTGCCTACAGACTGTCATAGCTGAACTCCATCATGCCTCAAAGATTCATGCAGAATGTGTCTACTACATTAGTTGCCAAGCCCACACACTCCCCCTGAAATACCTGCCTGCTGGGTCTAGACCAATGCTCCTAGAAATTTCTCTGCACAGAGGGGCACTGGAGACCTGTTACAGAGGAATTTGTTGGGTTTTTTCAACACTTGGCTGTGTATCCAGCACTCAAACCAGTGAAAATTGAATGAGGGCGAATCAAACACACGAACAATACTGACTTTCACTCCTCCCTATACTGGTCTTCAACTTAAACGATTCAGCATATTCTTGGTATAAGGGTCCATTAGTACCACCCAACACTTGAAGGAAGCTGGGTCTTATAGCTCGGATACACAAGAGAGCAGGCAACAAAAAAGGATGCACCCCATTACATTTGCCAGTGCTGATTTTCCTTTCCCATGTAACCATATTTCTCCGTTCCTGGCTCGATTTCTACGCATCTCTGTGCCTGCTAGGTCAGGGACAGTGTTCTTAAGACCATTTTATCTCAGCTACAGCTCCATGAGCTAAAGCAGCTCCTACACATTTTATGATTTCCTCTGAAGACGCAAGCTGCCTTTATACTTCAAGTATTGCACAATAAAAAGAAATCTTGGGCCATTTAATTTGAGTTCCCCATTTATATCAGCAGGAAATTCTGTTCAGAAACTGACCATCCTTTAGGATCATACGATTAATTAGTAGCAGGCAACACAGTTTTGTGAAGAAATGGAAAAGTACTGAAGACATTCTGAAAAAAACCACAATTATGCAACCCAGGCTGCAGGAAGCCATTCAAAAAGTAACCTCTTATTCCTTGGAGTTACGTGCACAGACATTTTAAGCAAATTCTCTATAAGATACATTTTGGGTGCTAATTTCTCTGCAAATGAAAACTAAATTACAAATTAGAAAAAAAAAAAGTATTATCATATTAAAATGTACTCTGGTAGAAAAGATATTCAAATATTATACCTGTGGTTGCTTTGGGTTTTTTAAAGCCACGTTTTCTTGAAATGTAATTACAGTTTAAAACATAAAGCATTTTTAAAAAAGTGCCCAAGTGAAATCAGTGTTTGTTACAAGATATCTGTGTAGAGGAAACACTGGACTGCTTCTTCAATGAATAAACAGATCTTTATTCCCAGTGCATTTGGGTTTTCCCTGGATATTTTGTAGAGGTAGAACAGCTGAACTAACAGAAAACTGCATCCATATTGATTAGTCTAAATAGCTGGAAACCTAAGCATAAGGGTACCCATCTTAAGGCAAACGCTTATTTTGGGAAATCAAAAATTTGACTGGAAATCCTATTTTTTAAAATTTGTACCCAATGAATCACATGAAGCTTTTGCTTCATTTGGAGGCCCACTGGAGGAAATAATTATTTAAGGGGAGGGGTCTTCAAATGCCCATACCAGTAATTTCCAGTACAAAAGAAGTGTTACAGCCATTATCTGAAAAGCATCAAACAGCCAGTGGGGAACAAATATTTGGGAGTAATAAACAAGCCTGAGTTAAATGGTCAAGTCTTCATTTCACAAAGTGTCACTAAAGTAAAGGAAAGCTATGAAAAGAAACCAATGACTTCCTGAATAGCTGTTGAGTTTGAGAAGTCCAAACCAGCATGGATAATACATACGCTTCAGACTGCCTTCAGAAAAAATTTTTCATGATTAAACTTCCTTCTCACTCCAATTCACTCCCCAAAAAGCTTTGACAGATCTTCAATAGTCAGACAGCTGTCTATACACTACAAAGAACTTACTCTGCTGCCTTCTGTGCTATAGTAAATTGGAAATCTCAACTTCCAGCTCAACACTGCACCCTCCCAAGAAACAAAAATACTACAGCATTATATACAATCACGTTTGCACTAGTAATATGACTAATCATTATCAATAGATAAAGAGATCAATAAAACATTCACACCCCACCAGCACAACCAAATCTAAGAGAACGGGGATTGTTCAACAGCAGAGATTGATGCAATGACCTAATTTACAAAGTGTTCACAAGCTATCTACTGCACTAAAGTGCTTTTTAGGATTTTGGTTTCAATTCTTAATAATTTTTGGTAACAAGACCACAGATATTTTATGTTTTGAGTTGGTTTATTCCTCTTTATATGGGCTTATTATCATTTAATAATTCACTGTATACTAACCCTTTATTTTTATAATTATATCTATCAACATATGCAGTATGAGGTAAATTACAACACTGCATGGAAGAAAGAAAATCAGAAGATAAATGGATGTTAAGCACTTTTACATAAATTATCTATAAACTGCAATGTCATGCCCCATGAAATCAAATGATATGCCTGTAGTGAAGAAACACATCAGTACTGTTCTTTCACACCACTCTGGTATTTATACTTTTGTCCTGTATTACTCTTCCCACCTAAGGTTTAGAAGGCTGTCTTTCACTAAGCCAATTTTTCTACGTCATAAAATTGCACAATTTATTTGCATCACATTCCCATTTCAGGATGGAAAACTCACTACCGTGCTAGCAGTGCAGGTGAGACAAGGTCTGCCTAAAGTTTACAGCTAATAAAGTAGTGTAAGGTGGCACATCATTTAATTGTATAAGGACTGTATTGATTGTTAATACATACATAAGCTTGTCCCCTGATGAGTAATATTCAACCAGTATTAACTTGGCTATATGATGGACAACAATTAATTCTATTCTCTCTACATAAATTTCTGCAAAGAAATCAGTGAGTAACATGACTTCCTACTCCTAGAAGGTTGAATCCACTGTCTGTTTGCTGATAAAGTTCTAATGTAATTCACAAGAAGCAAAAGCCGACATTTTAATTATTAACACTATTCATCACCTTTATAGAGTCTAAAATATACATTAAAAAGCCTGAATTTGTGAATGCCAGCGTTCAAGGAGAGAGGTGCTCAGAATATACACGGCCCTTCAATATGTGCTTAACCTACCCTGAAAGTCTGTCCCAGGAGCTTTTGCTCCAGGAATAGTCCAAGTCCCACCTCAGGAAATGTACTAGTCTGCACGACAGTCAACAAGGGCAAAACGTCAATAAGGGTTCTGAGAGAAGACCGACAGTAAGGTCAGGTCTTTGTACGTAACTGTTCTTGCAGCAGAGTCCCTCTTCCCCAAAAGAGGGCTGAGTTCCTACTGATGATTGTGTTTTTCACCGAAAGTGAAAAAAAATTGTTGAAAACAGCTCCTATCAAACCTATTCATTTGTCAATTGAAAGAATTCTAAAATATAAGATATGGCAGCAGCCAGCAGGGAACCCGCCAGCCTTCCCTGCTGGAAACCCACCAACAGCTGTTCTGAGACAGCAGCTCCTTTTCCCCTTCGTCCTCGTGGCTAACACCAGCAAGGGCTTGTTTCTGGGAACTCACCACAGCAGCACCAGCAGAAGCCCCTTTCAGCTTCATAGTCTTCTGCCATCACAACAGACATCGGCAGTCAAACTTCTGCAGACTCTACATCCTGCTACAAACTCATCTGCTTGTCCAGCTGCCCTGCTCCTACTCATTTTTTGACCTCCCCAACCTCCTTTCCTCTTCTGCCTTTTCTACCCAGATCCCTCTCTCCTCCACAAGTGAAAGAAGCAAACAAACAAAAGGCAACTCAGGGCATCACCGGGGCTGAAATTAACTCAACTGCTTTGCAAGAACACTCCATATACCTTTTACCAATCTCTTATCTTTAAAGGCTGTTTTCCAGAGAGTACTTAAAACACACTTCTCGCTCTAACTGGGAAGTGAGGACCATTTGCTGGTTGATTCTTCTGCACATTAAATGCCAGGGCTGTGATGGAAGCAGTGTAATATTTGGGGTGGGAAAGCCACTAGTAAGTAATTCCTAGAGTAGGAATTTCAGGTAGTTGGTGAGGACATGTCATAGAAAACACTTTATTTACACAGATTTACAAAATCTGTTATTGTTTCCAGATAACAGAAAATTAAAAAATAACATCCAAACATTTAAAGTCTACAAACTCCTAGAAGTTTAGATTATTTTCACACGAGCATTCTCATTGATGGTATATAATCACATGTGCCATTGAAAATAAACACATTCCTTCCATGAATTGAAACTAGCTCTTTTCGAGCATACCAGAGACACCATAAACTGGATTAAAGCAAACCTACACAATCTTGGAACCCATATGTCAAACTTACAAAGTTTAAGAAAGTTAGTTCTCTGAGGACTAGAACTCCAGTACATTATAAAAATTTTTCCATGGGAGCCATTTATGTGATAACAAACCAAAGAATAACTTTAAAGCTGACATAAAAATAAAAGCATGGAATGAAGCTAATTTCTGCTATTATTCTATTCATTTATACCATGGGTCAATTTAGCCTGTGATCTGTTGAAAATACTGTCATGATTCATCACAGTAAAAAAACCCACCTAAAATGTATCTAATAATAGAATCAAATTAACTAGATGAACTAGGAAGCAACTGTCAGAAAGATTTCAAATTGGAAGTAAGCTTTCCACCAGCATTAAATAAATTCAATTTTCTTAAATGCATATTCATTTAAAGTTCTCAAAGAAAATTTCTTTTGTCTAATTACTGTAAGATGCAAACAAGAAGGATCTTATAATGCCAGTATTACCTTATTCAAGCAGATTAACTCTTGCTAATTATTAAATTACACATCTGGCCTGCTGCATATTCTTAGTTCACTAATTAGCTATCTGAAAGTGTTCAGGGTGATAGCTGAATATTCGCTGGGCATAAGGATCACTGTCCGCTGGCATTTTTTGTCCCATGTAATGGTGGTAGCTCTCCGGATGAAAGTGTTCACAGTGAAGACTAATCCATTCTCTTTCAGTACTGTATCTTTCTGCTTCAGCAAGTATTCTAGTGAGAGCCATGATGTAACTCAAAGCCATCTGAAGGGTCTCGTACTTGGACAACTTCTTATCTTGACCCCACTGTGGAACGACCTTTCTCAAGCGATCAAAGGCTGTGTTCAGTCCTTGCATCCGTCTTCTCTCCCTGGCATTGGCAGCCAGTCTTCTCTTTGCAGCATTCTCCATCCTTTCCGAACTGCACTTCACAACGCAGCCTGGTCCACTTCTGCACTGCACGTCTGATTCTACCCCGGAATCCAAATGACTGGATTTACAGGTTTTCATATTTGATGCAGCTTCAGTTTCACACACACAAAGATCACTTTTTAAAAAATTAGGTATCTAAAAAGTGGTATGGAAAGCACTCATGTGCAGCCTGCGTACCTCTTGAATCTGTTTCCAGGTATCAGAGATGGGTTAGTTTTCTTAGCATGTAAAAAAAAAAAATAATAATAAAATAAAAGGTCTTCTGGTTCTTCCAGAAATGTCTGAAAATTGCTTCTTGTTGTTTAGAGAAAGAATAATGAGTTTTTAATGTCTTATGCTTTCATTCTTTTAATTTCTTTAAACTCAAAGAGAGAGAAAACTCCATTCTCAAAATGTATGTTACTGAAGAAAATGATCCATTTAATCCAAAAAGGACCTTAATGGATTAAAAACACATCAATTCCAGATGACCATTTCAAATGAAAGAAGTTCTGATTCAATTCAGGAGAGTATTTTGAAATGAAGAACTGTTGCGATCTGAAGACGTAACTTCGGAACAGAAATCTCTCCTTTCTTGACTCCTGCCGGCAAGCAATGATTGTGTCTTACAGACAAGATGAGGCTTTATAGAAACTGCAAAAGCTAAACAGGTGGTAGCAGGTGGGCGGGCGGCACTCTGCTTCCATCCCACTACCTTCCCACCCTGGGAACTACAGGGGCAGAAAAAAAAAACAAAACAGTAAAATCCGAACATTACAGCCTTCATCTGTTGAGAAGTCTTCTGAAGCCGTTCTGTCCAGCCCTAACAACTTGCCATCTGGAGTAGTGTCTGGCTGGCCCCACAAGACTCTGGGCAGTTAAGCAAAAGATCCTTTCAATGGATAATCTGTTGCAACTCCGAAAAAAAAAAATCTCCGTGCATTGTAGTATTTGTACATTGAAACACGTGAAAATTCCAGTTAGATGGTATTAAAGGAAGAAGAAATAATTGTTCTAATGAAACAGAGGAGAATTAGCTTAATAGTATATGGCTGAGAATACTACTGTTTTAAACCATACAGTACCAAAACAAGGAGACTCAAATTATTAGAAACCCTTCAGGACTCACAGTTTTAATATTGTATAAAGTACACAACATGGCAGAGAGGGTAGTATCTTGAGAAAAATGGGGATTATGTAGTCGCATGTCAGCAAATCCAATGTTACAAAAATAATTTAAAATATATTTAAAAAGTTTAAAAGTAACTATGGATTTATCTAATATTGATTGTAAAAATATTTGGATAGGTGGTGATATAGACATAAACATGTAAGTATATGAACAGCCTGAAAACTTCCCTTTTTGATAAAACATATTGAAGTATATATATATTTTTAATGTGATTTTTTAAAAAAGTGTATTTTTATTAATATCTCTAAATAGGAGAAAGAATAGAAGAGGATGTGAAAAAAAATCTGTGTGCTGGCAGTAAGGGATCATATCTGCTGCCAGTTGTAATGATAGAGAAGCCACTGTACATACACCCGCACCCCATAACCAAAGCATCTTTGGCTTACTGTACTTGTATTATTAAAACCATTGTCTAAATAAACTCACAAGAAAATATCATATGATCCTTTTATGATATACACAAAAGGTAAAAAAGAGCCCTCCCACACAATGATTTATTATCTGTATTGATTTCAAACTTAATTAAATTGTTACCAGCATTCATAAATTAGTAACTTTTTTCATTACAGACTGAATACTGTATATTTATTTAGAACTATAGCTCAATTGTTTTCATTATGACTCCAAAACTCGGTGTAGTTGTAAACAGCTGATTAATCCCTAGCAGAAGCAATGACAATGAAATGAGGTTGAATAATCCAAAAACAATAGGATGCAATTGAACACTAATGGACTCCAGCATGACAGATGTTGGACGTAGGCTGTTACGCCCAGTTGCTCTGCTCTTAATATTCTGAATCCTAATGGTCTTGAACAGAGATGATAGTTGGGGTAGGGAGTCTCCATTATTCCATTATCAAAATGTATGCCACATCTTCAATTTTTAAAGACGTACAACTGCATCACGTTTCATTATAAATGTTCAACATTCCTATCTGTGTGCATTGACCTATTCTCCCAAACATAAGGCACTACTACCACACATTAAAATGCTACTTTCTGAATGACAATTTCTGATCATTTGTGTCTGTGAGAGAGTTGACAACAGCACCTTTCACAAAAACCACATAACCATATGTCTTTCACAGAAGGATCAGCAATTAGAACTTGTGAGATATTTCTTTTTCGAAGACACTTCACGGGAAGTATTATATGTGCAGAAGAAAAAAAAAATACACCTCAGATCTTCATGCTATTGCTAGAGCATATTTCAGTGCTACAGCCTTCTATGCCCAAATAATTTTGTTAGTTAAATCCTTTCTCTTTTAAAATGAATTTCAAGGGATTTTTAATGTGAACAGAACAGAAAAAATTAAGGTGTTTTGTAAGTTAATAAATATTGTGCATTCTCATGAGAGAGCTATTACTGAATTCAGATAATTAATCACTCTTAGCGGTAAGAGCGTTGACAACTTCATACCAGAAATATGAAAAGCACCCCTTCAAAATATTATATGGTATAATATCGTATTTTTCATTTTTCAGCAGATTTCCTATTTTTAACTTAGTATGTCCTGCCATTATGAATTATAATGAAGATTTCAAATATATTGAAAAACACAGTTCTTAAAATCTTTGTATTTTACTCCACTAATGCACAGTAACATAACACATGACAGTGCTGTTAAATTTCCCCTTCCTAATTGAATCACCATCATTATCATGCTTTGACTAACATATTGATATAATCTCAGGAGAGAAGCTGTGATTTATCTCTCTTACTGAACAAATTGTAACCTTATCTTAAATGATTTACTATCAAATTACAGGACAAGAGCCCAAATCCATCTGGATTAATAACAAACTTCTAACAGGATTTTATAGCTTATAGACAAGGTTAAAAATTGTTCCCTGGCAAATCAAAATGCCTGCTTTTCATCACTTACAACTTTTTTAAGTTTCTGCTTTATGAAAGAGAAATAAGAAGAGCAAGCATCAATTAATTCAGTTCATTTACATAGTCCACCAGCCATATGAAAATAAGTTACCTCAAGCTAGAAAATAAACTGCTTTATTGCTCAGTCAATAATAAAGGGTATCAGTGAATTTCTCCCAGGTTGCCTTCACCTGGTTTGATTATCTCTATATTTCAGCTTGTCTCAGTTATTGCTTATGTGATTCTACCCCTCCTCCATTTTATTTTTAATCATTTCCCACAGATCCTATTCTTTGAAACAATTTTTCAAATTATTCTCAAGATTCCTCTGATAGAAGTTTTCAAAAAGCTATTAATATATTCTGATGTGATATACTGCAATGGCACTATAAACTTTTCTAGATCCCAACTTATATTAGTCTCATCTTTATCATACATCAGCCATTTCTCAAGAATTTCCTTTTTACTCTTATTCTATTGTCATAACATAATCTCAAGCCAGAAGAAAATTAGAATCACTAGAAAGAAGTTCTGTGTCTACTCAATTACTCAGATATCAGTCTTTGAATCTCTCACTATGCAGGTACACATTTAGTGCTATTCCACGACACTAGCAGCATTATTATTGATTCACATTTTCTTTCTAAACGAATACCTTTAATCAAAATAGTATGTTTTGCTCAGAGAAAAGCAAGACAGACAGGTAAGAATGCTATTTCAGTCATAAACCAAATTGTTTTATCATCTTTAAGGCACCACTGATACTAGGAAAACAAGGGATAGTTTCAGTCCATTAAAGAAATTAACTAGCTTCAAGATTTAAGACCAAATACAGAAATACATCAAAAATTGTCTGCTAGATATCCAAGTTAATAACTCAGATGTGACTGTCACAGCACCCACTAAGAGCTATCTTCCACCTGCACTACTATGGAAAACACAAACTAATTACTTTTGTTGTGGAATGACTCTGGCCAAATACTAATTTCTATAGGAAGAGAAAGTAACATTTCTGATTAAGGTCTAATTCCACAATAACTTTCTCTTCTCTAGTTGTACTGAAAATAACATATACAAGAAAAAATCTTACCTCTTCCTTCTAGCCAGAACTCACTATTTCATCTCAGGTAGATCCTTTCTCATCAAGACTTCTTACCACTGTAGTTTATACTGAGCCAAGCTGAAAGACTGGCATGCCTTATGCTGCTTAATTAAGAGCAGGTGGGTAACTACCAAAATATGACTATCCTTAAGGGCCCAATTTCTAGTAATATTTGACTCAGCTCACGAGGCTAGAAATCCATGGTGTGCAGAATAACGTATTTTGCTTCCTTGGTTATTTACATTGCTTTCCCTACCACAGCTATAGGACAATGAGAAAAAAAAGAACAATTCACAAGTGAATGCTGTATCCTGAACTGAAAAGAAATTTAGAGGCTAACTCATACTGGGAAGCTGAATAGCAACCTGCAGCAGTAAGATGAGTTTACAATCATTTCACCTAGGGCTTTCCAACCTCATACTGGACACCCTTTTCTACAGAGTACCTAGAAAATTTCATTTTCCTCTTACATCTCTCTGGGGTGAGCTTTTCTTTCTAACAGTTCAGTAAGTCAGTCTCCCAACCACACTTAAGGCTCTGCTTGCCATGCTACACTCTGGCTATCTCTTTTTCTCAATTTACCCATTTCTCCTTGCCAATCATCCTTTTCACTTCTGTGTTATCTTTCTCAAGAAGCTTTCCCTGAGGTAAGGCTCAAAAAGCATAGCTTTCCCCAGTGATCCTGCACAGAACACCCTTTGAAGGTAACTTTGTTTTAAAGCATGCTTCTACAACAGGAGGGCTAAAACCTTTTAAAAAAAAAAAAAGCGAAAGAGTTCATTTTATCATGGTCCTAGAGGAACATGTATGGAACCTTTAACTGTCTAAAATATTTCTCACCAATATTATGTACTGATTATGATTACTATACATATATATACAGAAGACAGCTCACGAAAAGAAAGAAGTTTCCACTTAGACTGATATTGCAACCCATCGCACCGCTAAAGCAGAAAAAAAAAAAAAAGCTTTGACACATCATTACAAAGCCAGCAAATTATCTGAGTCCTTGACATCATACAGGTTCTTGTGTGCTTAAAAATGTAGTTACCTACCAAGGTCAATTCCACCCGTGCACGCTTAGCGATCTGCAAAAGCTAAGGTTTTTCACAAAGGGACCTACACAAAGGCAACACACAGTGGGGGCCACACAGTCACCTGGTTGAATGTTCACCATTCAACTGGCATCGTGCAAAGGAGCTTGGCTAAGGGAGTAGCACAGCTGGGTGAGTTCTGCTCTACAGCTGAACTGGCCTGGGCAAAACACTGATCCTCTGTACAGCTTTCAACCATGAATTACCTTGGTCAGCACTAGCTTCAGTAGCACCGGGCAGTACAAATATCCCTGTGGCAACCACTTCAAATAAACTAAAATTACTTGTTAGGCATTACATTGGCATTCTGGCACAGGCAAGAACAGAACCCATCTATTTAAAATGTAATTCAGTTTCTTTAACCATCTCTTGTTTTCCTATATATCCCATTTCAATGAGGCAAGAATCTTGCAGGAGACCTTCCTGTATAGTTTGAGACTTATTAAAAACACTATCTATGCTATGCACTGAGAAACAGATGAGGGAAGAGATTTAGTTCACCCTCCTGACTCTAGACTGGATTTACTGTTTTTATTTATCTGTCGGCCCTGACTTCCCTCTGTTGTTGCCCCTACACTCTCACTAACTTTCTCAGGTGTCTCTCATCCAATTGTCATCCTGCCCATTCCTCACTCCTGTGCCCCACAATCATCATAGAAGGGGATCTTTGAGATTACAGGGAGTTACACTCCCATGTTTCACCTCCTGTGCCCACTGCCCTCCAAATAAAATGAGATGGTCCTTTTAACCTCAAACCAGAGATGTTTGTTCCAAATGGATTCTGCAGAGATGGTAACAGCTAAAGCCCAACAATTTATGAACTGGCATATGAGAACTAGGATCCATGTGCTTATTTTTAACAGTTTATAAATGTAACTAAATTTAATGAGACCCTTGACACCGAAGCAACACCGGTGCTACAAACAAAACAAAACCAAAACCAAAAAATCCTAACCTTGTAACAAAGAAGGGATGAACTAAAACTTCTTACTAGGAAAGTCAGCTCAGTGCTCTTCTTTACTCGAAAGATATGGTCAGACAATCTCAAGCAACTAAGATAATGCAGTTTAAGATGTCATCTCAGCTTAGGAGAGGGTGTGTTTGTTATTACATCTTACCTACTGAAACTTCAGACTTCTGCTGAAACAGGGGGGTTTACTCTTTTTCTGCCCCTAGGTGCTTGCTTCCTTCCAAACACTGGGAAGGCAGGCAATAACGCAGCCATAGGGTAAGTCACTTCCCCAAGCTGGCTTTATGAAAAAATCTTATTTTCTTACATTGTATTAAGAAACTCTTAAATTACCTGTTTTCTATGCCATATGAAGCATAAGAAACACATTAATGTTACTGCAAACAATCACTGTTTAAAAAAACCCCATAATTTTAGGCATCCTGCATTCAAAAAAACTTTTTTTTTTTAATAAGACAAAAATAGCAAGATCATTTGCAAGCTAGCCTTTAAAATTAATTTTTTTCTTTGGAATTCAGAACAAAACCCACAAAAGTTCCTAAGCATAGAAACTGAACAGGCAAATACGTTGAGACACAGTTTGGTATTTCATCCTGGAATTAAATAACTTCCCTAGAAGTATCTGTGCCTTTTTTTTTCAGTGCAAGTACTGCACTATATTTACCAAAATTCCTCCTAAGAACATGTCAAATCCTATACCTAAAATGGCAAATACTATAATTCCCAATTCAATTATGCCCATATCCAACCTACTTGCTAATCAGTAACTATGTATTTTACCTGGGCTTTGTTGAGAGCAGTGGTTTGCAGCTTTCACAAGACCATGGCCAACAATACCAAATATATGTTGCAGATTTTATAGCAGTTGTGGGGTTCTTACAATTGCGGGGTGTTAGGGGTCTCCCAAGAGAGCTGTTGAAGATCATTAATTATCAATTTGGAAAAGACAACTCCTTCTTATTTTCTCATGAACCTTTTTCTCTGAATATGTGGGGACTGTCTTGCTGATACACGGAAGCAAACTAAAGGTGTCCATACAGTAGTGTAGACTCTTTGTATTGGCAATGAAATTACTTTAGCCCAGCCTTGGGAAGAGGCAGCTGTTACACCGGCAGAGTTTTCTGTTTACTATTGGGAGGAGAGGAGGAGTAAAGAAGGAGATAGAAAAGGCGCTTCACAGTATCAAAGCAAAGGAATGGAAGAACATGCTCCCACTGATTTTCCCAGACAAATCAGCGGAAAAAATCTTATTTAAAAACACACAAACAAACAAGCTGCTTGCACGTGGAGATTTTGGTCGAGCAAGTAGCCTGACATACTTCAAAAGCAGAAAAAAAAATTGCAGCATTTTACCCATTGTATTAAAACCTTTCTGTATAATTTATAACTGTCAAAAAATTGCACTCTCTGTGTAGAAGTACTGTTTCTCTCCCCAGACACCAACAGCTAGTCCACTTCACTTCTAGTGAGTTCTTTCTCCTCATATGGCAACCTTCCATGGTTCAGGACCAGTAACGGACTCTGTGAACATTCAGCTTTTGATTCCTTCCACCAAAGTGCCGGAACATTCCTTTTCTTTATTTTTTCCTACAGTGAAAAGCCACTGTCTATAGTCTACTCTTATCATTACCAAGAGGCATGAAGACTCACAGACTGAAGCTGACATCTTCCCAGCACCTATAGCCACAGAACACTAAGGAGACATGGAAGTGGGCACTGCAAGATAGTTAATCTATTATGAAAAACTAATACATGTGTATAATTTCTATGCCATAAAGACTTTGCAATTTGAAACCTACAACCTGCTTCACTTAAAGTACAAAAACAATTGATGTACAGGAAAATACGAGGTAGTTTAGGTATGAAAATGAGTGTTGAAATTGATGTAAATAGAAATAATTCCTGACAAGTAGACAAAAACCAAAAATCAAAGAGAATGGTCCCTGTTTTGAGAAGCAGAAAAGTGCACAAGAAAGAGCAACAAAATATGGCTTTTAATGCCATGAACCTGTAAAGACTTGAGTATGTTTAATACTAAGCTCTGAGCAATCCCACTGAACTCAACAGCAGCCTGCTTGCAATATTTAAGATAAACACCAGCACTTGGAATTTCAGGGAAAATAAAAAATGCAAAGAAAGACAAGAGCTACAAGATGAGGTATAAGCAGAGAGGCGGGCAGGAACAGAAAGTGAGAATAAAAGGAAGATGGAAAATAAGGGAAGGATTCAAGTGGGCTGAGCTGCAATAGTTTACAGTAGGACTCTATAGTATTAGGAACTGTCTTTTTTTTCTCTTCTCAAACCCTTTGACTCTTTGCTGTAGCATGAAGAAGAGAACGTAATGCACTTTGGAAATTAATTACAGTTATACATCTGGTTCCTAACCAATTAGGAAGAAAACTCTCAAAATTCCTCATCTCCCAAAACATAATTAATACTACAATTAGTGTTGCTTGCCTGAAACAAGACTGTGTATAGATTGTTCCATATAGTTTATTGACTGACACAAAAATATATGAAGCAACAATGGAGAGGGTGATGCCAAAGGATGCTGTAAGCTTTTTCTAAAATAATTTTTCAGTTGAGGAGGAGTTATTTTCTTGTGCGAACAGGCATAAAATTACTACCCACTGCCCTGCTTCTCATTGATTTCTACTTGGCACAGTTTGCCAGATGCTGTTTGGTCTAAGTGTTGCCTTGACCTCCACTGGTGACGCTGGCCCCTTTTTGCTTTGTTGCGCAGTATTTTCCCAGCAGGGAGGTCCCACCCCTCTAATAGTTCGGTTGCAACTTTTGCTAAAGGCTTATAGGTTACCCATATGTTGTACTGGAGGGGCCAGCCTGACTGGAATTAACTCAGAAGTGGCGTCCAGCATTGTGGCTGGAGCTGGCCCAGAGGAGATTATAAATGCCCCAAAACTAATTAAATATTTTGTCTCCTGCTGGTAAACAAAAGCGAATGAGGGCAAAAATATGAAATGCCTGATTTAACTAGGATCTGTAAGTAGCTTGACAACGGCAACCCTGAAGTCAGTGATGCATGATTTAAAAGCCCCTAATGGGTCAAAGCTGTTACACAAATGAGACTTTTGTCGATTATCCTTCACTTTACATCCTTGCAACACTGTTACATAAATGGACTTACTATCTGAGTATTTCACAACAGCATTTCTGGGGTAAGGGCCGTGTAGTCCAGATATTTATTTGGAAACATTCTTAACTTTAACTTTCGCACTGCAAAAAATAGAGAAAAAAAAAATGACCACCCAAAGAAATATGTACGAACAAGAAGTGACGATATTTTCAGTAACATTTTCAAGGATCTGAAATGTCAAATGGTACTTCATAAAAATGAGATAAAAGAATTTTCTTATTTAATAACATATTTAGTAACATTTTTTAAAAATTGTGAGCTAAGAGTCTTTTTCAAGGCACTTCTATTTAAAGAAATATATACAGAATACATGCAGAAGAACATATATAAAGAAATCAGTTAAATTATTTAAATACAGAATAATACATATTTAAAGAAATCAGCTAAATTATTTAAATAATGGATCAAATGTTTTGATATATACATTCAGATTTAATGTATTCAGTTTCGTAAATTAAAAATCCTCTCTCGTGGCATTTTAAATATTGTATATCCATAAGGGTACACTATATTTTAAAACACACTACTGAGAATTTCTTTCCTTTTGGTAATACATAATAGTTATCACACAAATATTCTATGAATATGTTTTAGAATATTAAGTGAAGAAATAGCCTACAAAAATCCTGTTAGTAAACAAAATGAGAATTCTAATTAGGTGTTCTATATACTAATTTTACATACATGCTTAACTTCACATATTTATGTAATCCTACTGCAGTTAATGGGACTAATCAAGTGTCTAAAGTAAAAAAAATAGCTGTAAGTTTTGGTCATCCAGGACCTCAGTTCATAATGCTGTTAGAGTGAACTAGCAAGCGCCTAAAAAAAGCATAGCATTTGCCTTTTCTGGGAGGCACATGTTAAAAATTTGTGTTTTCCATAAGCATATTTTTACTTACTTTTAAAAAATCTTTTACTATTAGTTTATCTTTACTTGCTGAAATTTGAAAGTTACTGAAAAATGTCAAGGATCAAATACATGTGCAAAGAAAACCTTAAAACAAATTGATAGATACATATACAAATATAGAGAGAGATCTCACTTTTATAGTACTTTACCATTAGATTTTAAATTTATAGTTAAACTGTTATGCAAATGAAGTAATCCAGACTCAGTTTAAGTAAAAGTTTACACCATTGTAATTCATGCTTTCCAAATGAACTAGGAACTTTCGGAGCGATATTGGTTTGCATCCTGCCATAGACAGATGAGCGCACATGCACACAGGCATATAACACATCTGCTCTTTTGTCCAAACGGACAGCGGGACGCCACCGAGGGTTTTTCATCAAAAGACATGCAATTCTAAAAGATTAAGAAGTTCTAGTTAGGCACATGGTAACATTTGATGTTTCAGATTTCCAAATCTCCTGAGTGTCACATATCCAAACTCTAATGAATTAGATGTGACGGGTATATTCTAAAAGCCACTAGTGAAGCTGGCTGGGAATAAAGAAACACTTAACGTAGTGATTGCTAATATATAATGCTGGGTTTAGAATGCACAAAGGACAGTATTTCCCATAGAATAAAAATTGCTAAATCACGACTAGAAAAGCAAAAATCTCACTTCATCCAATGTATATAGAAAAAGAACTGAATATTTGGTATCAAAAAGCTTATTGTTTGTTTTTTTCTCCCGTGAAGATAGTTGCTTCTTTTCATTCCTTATTATTTTAGGTATTTCATTAATTTCTAATGACAGCATTCTATCAGATTTTAGTGAGATTTCTCTTAAATTATCCAAACTTGAGGATGGGTAAGCTTTCTCAGACTTCATTAATATCACAGTGGAAATGTCAAATGAAAAGATTTTTACAGCAATATACTCAGCCACTTCTGTTAAACAGGTTTCCTTTCAGATATATAAAATAGATGACACAATCTTGCTCATGTAATTGCATTCATTGTGGTTTATGTCACCAACTACTCATGGATGTTAATTACTAAAGTAAAAAATGCAGTAAGGCTGTTATATTTCTGTTGTAGGTGGTCTTTTTAATACACTATTGAGGAGTGAAAAAGTACGTATTACTTTGGATTTCCTTACAGCTTAAAAAAAAAGGGTCTGAGCATAGTAATAACTATGTTCTGTAATTCAGACTGCCTGAAAAATAGGCATTGAATAAAAGTGCCATCAGTTTAAAGAATTAGCGATGCCTTTAGAGCCAAACAGCAGGAATTCTTCCAGTGCCAAGTCTACATTCATGACATCAAAAAGTCATGAATGCAAGCTTTATAGCAAGGGCTATTAAACCCAACAGCCAAACTCACCAAAAAGATAGATAGATGTAGGACGAAGTTTGAAAACCATGAACTGCAAACACAGAATATATTTTCAACAGAAAGTTCCCAGATATTTTACCAAGGAATATGAGAGGTTCTTCATAAGCTTCTGTTCTTATATTAAATTTGTATGTCTTTCTACTATACCTAAATCACAAAGTGTTGGCTTCAGCACACAGGTTGCTCTGCAGACTATTACAGTCTGCGATATGCGCTCAGATCATCACATTAGGTGATGGCCTTGTATGTATGCATCTACGAAATGCAGAGAAGACTCCCCAAAGTTAACTAATAACCCAAGATAGTGATCCAAGAAGAGACTGAAACCACAAAGAATTCTGCCAAACTGCATGCAGATTAATTTCCCTTACTCTCCAAATCTTTCTCCTTAGGGAAGGCATGTATCTTCTCTAAGGTGAGTGGAAGTCATTTAACGTATCTCAGGCATTCAGAGAACAAAGAAGCTGTAAAATTCAAAGTGCCCAACGAAGAGGAAATGAACACAAATATTTTACTGGTATTACTGAAGCCCAAAATGTATCACCATATCACTCTGCCTTCCTCTGAATTTTGAGGAGTATGGGTGACAAAATAGGAATATGTAAGACTGGATAGGGAACACAAGCTTGTATCTATTTTTTTTCAGAAGGGCTGTTTTCCAGAAAGGGTGTCAATGTATTCTTTCAGCTAGGAAAATACCAGCATAATCAATCTTGAGTCTCAATAAAAGAATTAAGAGCCCTGAAAACAATTGAGGAAGGGAAATGAACATACAGAATTCATGATCTCTCTACTTTTTCTTGGCTGGCAAGGAAAACTAACTGAAGTGATGAATTCCTATGGTATCATTTTAAGGATCAAGGTTCCACCTTCTTTTTGTCCATCACAGAATCCTAGGGCATAGCACAACTTAATTCACACTCCCAGTTAGCGGGGAAACCTAGCAAAGATTACATCTCCTGTAGTACAATTCCCTTCGGAGCTCTTCCTGGAACTGCCTGACTGTACCACCTTTTAGTCGGTGCTAGTGCTTGATGAGAACATTGACTTCTTTGTCTTTGTTCCTTGTTAAGAACTTCAAAAAGGAAACTAAAGTACCAATTAATTGGTATTCTGAGTGGGACTAATTCAAAGGTGTCTTCTGGTACCTTGGGATATGGTCTGTTCTACTTTGGAGAGAATCAATCAGTCAGAGATTGATGAAGGGGTGGTGAGGTCAGGTTTGCAAATACAGAACCATCTGCAGCGTCTCCTGGGTTGGTACCTGCAGCATAGTAATTTACAGGAGCAGGTGTTTCCTTTTAATCTACATTTTTTTCTGCTGAAATTGTAACTTTATTGAGAAAGTGCCTGCAGTTTGTTATTAAGAGGCTAGTTTGTTTATTGTTGCTATTAACTATTAACTGCTGAAAGGTTTCTCAAAGTTGTAGTAACCATACTCCTTAAAAACACAGGTAAGAACAGAGACTGTGAGGTTAAATATGTCAGTCAATCAGACACATCTTCAGAAAGCTGCTACGCATAAATATATTAAAGTCCAAAAGGCTGTTTTTAAAACAGAGCTATTTTGTTCAGAAAAGAGCCATTTTCTCTGAACATAGGTAACTGAAATTATCATAGTCATTAAGATGATAATTTATTTCTGTTTACAGCCATAAATATTTATGGAGAAAGGAGGCTTTCTGAAACACGAATAATTCAAGAACTCCAGCTGGAATTTCCAACCTGAATTGATCTCGGTGGGATGGGTGCTCTGGTAAGTCCCCTTTGGTTTGGATCCAAAGCACAGCAAATGGTCAGCAGAGAATACATTTGGATTCAATTCCAGTTCCTGGCTTGGTTGCACCTCATACTCTGCTCCAGCTCTACCATAATCTACATGATCTCCTCTCCAGCCTAACTCCCAGATCACACAAACTGCCTTCGCATCATTCACTTCAACTAGTGGCAAACTGAGGAGGTGCCCTTAAGTGTTTTAACTCTAAGTATTTTAACTCTAAGCACCTATTACAGAGTCTCTCCACAGGCACCACAGCTCCTTCTCCTTTTCCTGCTCCTCACAAACCTACTTCGATCTCCTCCAAACTCCTTCCTCTTCACAATTCTAGAAATTTTCTTGGGTTTGCCTAATGTATTTTATCTACCCTGCAATTTTTAACAGGACAAAAATTACATATGGAAAAGGGGTTTCTTGGTTTGGGTGCAACACCAAAAAAAGTCACAGAACACTGGAAAGCGGATAAAACTTAGGCTTATACGATTCATGATATTAAAAGCCAGGGAAAAAGCTCCTTTGCCAACCAGTGAGGCAAAAACACGAGTCAAAGTGAATCCCTCACTAAAGAAACCAACAGAGTTAGAAATGTTTATTTTTTCATATTGTGCTTTAGCCATTAAGTCTAAACTAAAGGTCTTAGTCTAAAACTGACCTGTAGTAAAAAGATATTCATACTTTTTAACTCCCTGGTAATATATTGGGTTTTGTTATTCCATTTTCCCATTCTTCTGAAGATTTTCAATTATGGTTTGTAGTAAATTTTAGGAAAGAAAAGGACAGTGACTCAGCAATTGAGAAGAATCCCTCGTTCTGTCTTCTTGTTTCAATCTGGTAATTACTTTAAAGACAGATCCACTCCTCCAGAAAAATTAAAAANCACAATCAAACTTCTTAGTTGGCAGATTTTTCATTTTTTAATTGAACTTATTTAATTTTTACCTGATTGGGCATCACCCTTAATTTTAATTTAGTTTCCTTTTTTTACTTCTGGGAAAGTTCCCTCTGGTCCTGGTATGTTTCCCTGTCACTCTGATGAATACTGAGACACAGAAATCTTTCCTTTCCCAGAAATAACTGCCTCATCTGTTGCTAATTTCCCTTCCTATCCATTAAGGAACACATGGCTCAGTTCTATGGCCTCTTGCTGTGTACACATTCATGAAATCAATTATTTCAACCTTTTGCAAAACTTTCCAATTTTGATAACAACTTTTCAATATACATTTTCTGTCTATTCTTATCTAGATAACACAAAAGAAATGCAAAGTATTTTCACCAATCCTTTATGCAAATCTGTTAAAATGCCTTGCTGAATTAAAAAATGGCTTTCCAATTTCTTTTCGTCCCTTCTAGCTGAACATTCACTTCCATTGCAACAAACTTACATGGTTTCTCTTGCTCAGTGCTTTGGGTTTTTTCTTATTTTGCTTCCTTCCTCATGGATAAGCGCTTTCTTCCTGGCCTCTACAACAGCTATGTCTCTGCAGAGGCACACTTAACTTAATGGCCTTCTGTTGGACACTCTAGTGATAAATGTCTCTCAAGCACACCCTATGCTACAGTCTTAATTAAGACAGCAACACAAAACATTTCTGCAAATCCTCTGCACCAGGAACACTAAACAAAAAGACACTGCATTTTTCCAACCTTCCACTTAAGGTTGGAAAATTCACTCAATTTATATTTTGATTCAACATTTTGATTTAATCAAAGCAATGCAAATTAACTATTTTCTTAAAGAAACATTAAAATCCAAAATTTTATGTTAATAATTGTAATATTATATGGGCAGTTCCAGAAAACAAAGTTTTCTTTAATTAATGAGGAAGGCCTAGCAACTTCCATTAAAAAAGAGTCCATGGAAAGTCCATAATGATGAAGTCTGCATGAAGTTCTATAGCACTCAAAGATTGTATTTACTGCTACAAGGACCTAAGAATTGGGCTGCATAGGTTGAAGATCAAATGGCACTAATGTTTATTTAAATTATAGTAGGCTTTTCACAGAAATCAACCTTTAAGTACTGTTTCCTTCCTGCATTTTCTGTGCTGACCTTGGCTCTTGGAAATTAACTTAATTAAACATCGCTGTGTTCCTCTTTTGCTTCATACAATTTGGAGTCTGAATTCTCATTTCAAGTGCAATCAGACATTTTACTTGGTGCTGAGGCGACAGCATTCAGGATCTTGCTCAAAGTAAAGACAGTTAAGTTAGATTAACTATATATGGCTAACCAAACCAACAAGTAAGTCCTTCACGTGAAAAGATGAAGCAAGCCCACACAAATTCTAAATTATTTTATTTTATTTGTCACAACAATTAGTTTCTGTTGCTGTTAACTAAAAATGTGCAATGTATTAAAGTAAGTGTTAGTGAGTAATTAGGATCACCAGGTCAACGACACAGTATTTCAGGAGAATAAAGTTGCTACTCAGAAAATGAGTGTTCCTTTTCTTGCCGCTCTCAGCAGCCTTGCTTGTTTTGCATATGGTTGCATGTTTAATTAGCAATCCTTCTGTAAGTGTCTGCAATTAGCACAATGATGATTAATAAAATAACTCCTTTAAAGCTCCATTTAGGCAGCAGAACTGCACAATCAGGTATAATTAATTCATCATTAATAAATCATGGCTGATTAACTAATCTGTTGATTACAAACACATTACTGCAGAGTCTCCCACCTGAGCTCTGGTGATTTTTCTATCCTGAACAGAAATAGAGACTAAGTAGTAGTAAACTCTAAAAAAATGCACTAGGCAGCAAAGATATTGGTTTGGTCAGGAAATTCAGATAGCAAATATATTTAAAATTTACTGGGCTTTGTTCATTGTTAGCCCCCTTGAGAGAAAAAAAAAAATTGTAGTGTCAATTTGTTAAATGGGAACGAGTGAACAATAACTGCTTCTTTAGTTCATTTATATTCTTAAGGAAGTTGTGTTTTGTTTTGTTTTTTTTTTTCCCAAAGCATCTCAGATTATGGGCTGGGCTAGATTCACTCTTTGCATAAGCCTGTAGGAAGCAGCAAATGTAGCAAAACAAGATTGCAATATTGCTCCCCAAGAAGATCCAGGTGATCGGATCTTTTCTTCGCTTTGGGAGAAGGAAAGGCCAAGGGAGCTGCTAAATATGTCATTGGAACATTGCTGTTAAGCTGCCTCCATAGCCACGTCTTGCATCTGATGATGAGTCCATGTTTATAAAGCACATTTCAGGTCAACGATCTTCAACAAGATCGAATACAGACCAAGACATGCACCTCCTTTTGGAGATTCCTTGTCTTTATCACCTAGGTCTTGAGCTTTGTAGTGCATTTAAATCATATTTTTGATATGTTCTTTGTAGCAGCAGGAGCTAGAAACTTATTTCACACACGGTTACTTGCCTCCATCTACTCGGGCCTAAGTAACATGTTAGTTATGAGTTATGATAAAATTCAAAGTAACTGGAAATAGGAGAACTTGGCACAACTAAATTCCTCATCATTTATAAAAGGCATCCAGCTGTGCCCACAGTATGACAATGCCTCTGAGTTCAAAATATTTCATCCTGAAACATTGCAAAGAAAAATAACTAAAGGAAAGCTTAGGACAAAAGCAAGTTGAAAGGGAAAACAGAGTTTTAGCTAGAGTAAATGAAACAGTTCAATATCCCTAATAACTCCAGAGAAAGACAAGAAAATTAAAGGGAAAAGTGACAAAAGCTGAAGCAGAACACTTCATGAAGAAAATTACAGGAGAAACTTTTAATTCAGGAGCAGATGTCCAGTCTTTGAGAAGTGAGTGCTAGTGCTGTAACCAAGAAAGTTTTCTTCCAGATTTTAACTAGTTTTATGTGCATCACTATGTCAATCTCTTAAATCTTTCTGCTAAAGCTTTAATTAAAAATGTTGACTAAGCAGCAGTACTATAAGCCACCTCAATACCATTCATCTTTGAAAAATACTGTTGATAAAACAGAACTATAAAGCACATTTCTAAACCATTTATATTTTTTTCATTTTTTTTACGGAAGGAAATTAATGAATATATGAGCATCACTTCAATATATGGCAGAGAAAATACTACCTTTTTTTTTTAAAGGACTGTAGTCAGATTTCATGCAGAATGACTGAATACGGGAGAAGTTTGACTATTTTATCAATCAGAAAATTTTACAATTCAATTGAGGAAGAAGGAATGGCTTTTAACATAGAATTTGGAAATAAAGAAAAGAATCATTTAAAAGCAGAAAAGCAAAATAGCTGTCCTTGGACAGTTTCTGAGGTCAGTGTACATATGAAATGGCAAGATGAAAGTGAAGAAAACAATACCGAGGATCTTGAAGATTAGAGTAAGCATTTTCAAGCAATTTTTTAGAAGGGAAAATAAGTAATCAGAGACTTCTGAGGACAGCGGTGATTCATTGCCTAGAGCTAAGATATAACCAGCAGAATATGAATAATGGGAAGGTGTGGGAGATGAAATTGTTAGTGTCAATTTCTTCAGAAAGTCAGGTTTCCTTTTAATACAATAGCAATTTGCCCCGCAATGTCAACTCTTCCATCATTACGCAGTGAAATCTTCAACTCTCCTCCACGGCGGGAACATTGAAAAGCTAAATGGAAACAAGAATCCACAGTTAAAAAACTAGTATCTTTCACAAATTATTTAAAAATCCATGAAAACTCAGGGAAATGATGACTGTGTCCAGAAAGCAAGCAGTAGCAGGGAAAGCTCTGTACCAGGACACCCTGAATGAAGATCAGCTGAGCGTGTATCTCAGACTAGAACTTGTCTTCAATAGATGCCAGATGACAAAGATGCCAGTTAATACAAGTAGTGAAGGACAGTTTGCTGTGATGTAGGCAACCAAGTTTCCTTTGAATATCTAAAGAAGTCTTGAATTCTCCCATTCATGGGATAGACAGTTTCTCTAGGTAAGAAGGCAGAACACCTGACTATTACCTGCATGAGCACGAAGAACCTCTTTATCAGCACTGAACATCTGAAGTAGATACTAGGTTCAAAGAATGTGTGTAGCTAAAAGGTAAATAAAACTCAAACAGCCAGTGGAAAAAGTCTACAAAGGATCATAGATGCTGCTTCAGCAGTCACAAAATTCTTACATAGACAGGAACAGATATTGATCTATGTAATCCTGAATATATAATTTAATACAGCTGCATAAAGTTTAAGGAGAAATAACCTCCCACTTGTAAATAATTACAAAACTGAACATTTGCCTAAACTGTTCAGTCATATACGGGTGGGACAGTAACGCTGACTTGGCATACTGAGTCTGTAGGCTTGTTTCACTCGTCCAATTTCAGTTGCAGGACTACTTGATCAGAAAATGATCTGGTTCGGACAGTATTTACAAAGGTTTGAGTTTCACACAGTGGTGTTTTTGTAAAAGGCTGTAAATGGATGACGAGGCATTAACATTCACAATCTCCTTATTCAATGGATTTCCAACAACGGCAAAAGTTGTTTAAAGCCAAAGGGCATGTTTTTCCTCATGACCCCCCAGTTTGTAAATTGGGTAGAGATTGTATTCAGGTCACAACAAAGCGTAGGATCTCTAACAGATGGCATATATACTGTACACTTTAAAGCCATTTCTCAGCCACAGCTGACAAGAAACCTCTTCCTTATAACAGGATATTAGATTCTCAGACAAAGCAAACGCTCCAAAAGAGTGGAAACAGGAGCTATAGAAAGACTGATTTCATTGATTTCGATAATTTATGTTCTTTTCCATTTATAGAACTACAAGATATTGCTTTTAAGTCATCA
>VXAK01005064.1:1165-28703 GCA_013399435.1 Arenaria interpres
GGGGGAAGGGGAGGAAAGGGAGAGATTGTTTGCGCTGGTTTTAGTCGCTTGAAGTGTTTGTTTCCCTTCATCCCCGCACCCAAAAAATACCTTTTCCAGCAGGAAAATCCCGCTCTGGGTGTTGGGGTGTCGGGGTCTCTTCCCACCCCGGCTCTCCCGTAGCAAGAGGGGTTGGTGACCACCCTCGGGTGTCTCTCTCGTTTCCCGTGGAGGGCGCTGACAGTTGCAGGAGCTGCGAAATGGCTGTTTTCCAGCGCTTTTGTTTGCTACCTGCAAACACCTGCTGTTTGCTTTCTTCCTTTGGAAATCCTCTTCCTCCTGCACACACTCCTCTCTTTCTCTCCGTAGAACCCCATTTGGCGCCTGCCGTAGTGTCCCAAGACTGAGAACTTCATGTGCAACCCCAGTATATTCTTTGTAGATCCCTCTTTAATTTCCTTTGATTGAGTCTGGAGCTGGGAGCCGAAACTCCGCTCTCTAAGGCTGTAGCTCAAGCCCCGTGGAGTTCTCTCTCTCTGAGAGATCCCCATCCCACCACGCGCTGCTCCCCTTGGAACGGGACCCGGTACGGAGGAGAGGACTGTGGGGAGCCCTGCTGCTGCCATCCCCTCGGCAGGTGACAGGGGGAAAGGATTTAGGGAGCAAACTTGTTGAGGTCCTTCCCCGAGGCTGCAGAGTAAGGTGGCCTTTAAAGATGGGCCTCCAAAGACCCCTGTTCTGGCACTAGACGCTGAGCAGGGTGTCTGGGGTCTCTCTGCCGTTGGTAGCCCCTTTCCCGCTGCTGGTAGCCCCTTTCCCTCCCCAGCTGCTGTTTTGCTCTCAAAGGTTCCAGTTCTGCGGGGAGGCTCCTCCAGCGCTGGGCACCCACCTGCCTTGCATCACCCCTGGGTGTTTCGCAACGCCGGGCACGGGGTGATCCCGCGCCGTGGAGTTGGCCCAAGTTGGCTGGCGGTGGCCGGGTGCTGCGGGCCCCTTCCCCGCCCCCTCACCCCCCAATGGGTGACAGCTCCTGCCTTTGCCAGGTGGAGCCTGACGTAACCCTTCCTGCTGCTGGGGGCCAAAAATGCTGCCTGGTCTTGAGCTGTGTTAATGAGTGACCAGGGACGGGGGGAGGCTGCTTTAACATGTGGGTTTGGTGACATAATTCTTGAGGGAGAGAGGGGGCATGAAATCCCTGCTGGAGAGTGAGACCTTTCCTCCCAGTGTCGCTCGGGTGTGACTGGAGCGTGGTGCTGGTCTGGAGAGAAGTAAATTGTGTGTGTGAGCAACACGTTCTGTGTGAACGTAAAGCTCAGAGTCAACTGCTCAGACCAGAAAGGCTTTAAAGAAAAATAAACCAGATCGCTGTCCTTCATTTTTTCGCTCCCTTGCAGAGCAGACTGTTTCCCTGAGTAGCGCCCCATCATCCGAGCCCTTTGGGAGCCCAGGAGACTTCTCCGGGCTCTCTTGTCAAGAAACTCTTGTTTCCCCAGCTTTTTTTTTTTTTTTCCTCTGAACTGTCCTGGGTTTTCCCTCCAGCCAGTTGCTGCTGCGTCGGGGCAGATAAATCAGTTGTGTCACAGCAAATGCAGCATCCGGCTCTTCAATCCTCGTCTGCCTTGTGACCCTCACGCTGTTTTTCTCTTGTCAATCCACTCCAGAAACTTTCTCCCAGCGTAACTTCTTTTGTTGGTATTTGACAGGTGATGTTTTGAGGGAATTGGTGCTTCTGAGCCCTTGAAAATGTGATCTAACCCCCTTCTTTTACTCACGTTGGACTCGCTAGGGAAGGCTCAGAGCCAGCACTTGGTCAGCCCGTGGCTCTGGGTGCTCAGCAAGTGCTGAGCGTGGCTGAAAATGAGATTATCTGTGAGAGACGAGAGTCCAAACCTGCCTCATTGTTGGGAAAGGGCAGAGATTCTGCCCCCCTGGTTCCACGGTGACCGGCAGCCCCCGCTCTGCTCGGTGCTTGCCGAACAGATGCAGGCGGTTGATGGAGCTCCTCCAGTGATGTCTCTCTGGCGGAGCAGGGACCTGCTCGAGCACTTACAGCTGGGAATTGCTGATGCCCTATGGATTATTTTTTTCCCTGCTGATCCCTTAACTTAACAATTCAGCAGCTGAAGCAATTGTTTTGTGCTATCCCATGAGAAAGGCAGAGTTGGAGCAGCGGAAAAACTGAGCGAGGGGCATTATTAAAGTGTTGCTAATGATGAGGAAATGTCTCAGTGAACCGTGGGCAGATAAGGGCAGCACAGTCTCCTTCCCGCTCTTCTGTTGCCATGACATGAGGGTTTTGCCTTTTTTTTTTCATCTACTGCGATTGTAATACCCCTCTAGGTTTTCTCTCTTTACCCCAGTAGTGTTATTGCAAAAATGAGGTGATGAAACTGGGGGAGCAGCGGAACGTGGTGGTGGGAGAAGGAGTGGGGTCTCAGAGCTAAGATGTCCCTGCGCTCGTGTCCCTCGGGCTTAAGCAATCCGATGTGCGTAACCGTTGTTCCCACTGACTGTTGTACAGGACTGTTTTCAGTGAGACCTGAGGGATGTCCTGGGTCCAGGTTCCTGCAATTGCAGACCGTTACTTCTTGGTCATTGGCAAAACTGGCATCAGCTCGATTGTTTGGATTTGGACATGTGGACTGCAGATCTGCAATACTCACCCTGGGGAAAGGGGAAATACTTAGGTGCTTTGGGTTTGTTGGTTTTTTGGGGGTTTGGTTTTTTGTTTGTGTTTTTTTTTTTAGATTAAGAAATAGGTTTGCCATTTTCTTTTATCCATCTGCTTCCTCTGCAGAGAAATGTTAGGATTTTCCTCTGGGCTGGCCGTCAGCGTGTCGCAGGGCAGGCAGCTGATGGATTTTTGAAGGGCTTTGAAAGCCAGGGTGCTCCAGCTCCTTACCAGGCAAGACAAATAGCTGCAGGTAACTTGGGAGCAGGGTTTTTTTCTCTCTGAAATAGCACTGCTTTAGAGCAAAAACCATAGTGGAAAGTTTTCAGCACTACAGTACAGCTGAGTTACTGTAGTGCGTGTGTGCCCAGCTGTGAGTCGGGGCAGCAGTGGCGGCTGTGGGAAGGGAACAGGTCTGTGTGTGCTCGCAGAACACAGCTGGGTTTTTTTCTGGTGGGGTTTTCTTTGTACAACTCTGGTGACTACTCGCCTGATGTACAGCTACTCCTGTAGCTTTGGGAAGCCTTCCCCTGGTGCGGACTGGCCATGTAATAAAGCTGTAAGCGTTTGCTCAGAGAAGCCGGTGTGTTCGTTTTTGACGGTGTTTATCTGATGCACAGAGGGTGCCTTGGAATTAAGAGGAGAAGCTGTCTCGGAACGATACTGGGAAACTGACCCCCCAGTTAGCAGAGGAGAGATGTGAACCAGCTCTGGAAATCCACTTGAGACTCTTCTTAGTCTGGAGCAGCAAACTTTAGTTGGTTTCTAGTAGTTTAATCCTTCTGTCTCTGGCAGCTTCCTCGCTAATAAAGATTAAGCGGTCAAAGCGACTCTGCTAATCTTTGGATTTTTAATGCAGATTACAGCCCAGCTCGCACTCCTGCAGCGCTGGGGCATTTGCAGCACGAGGATGGGCAGAGAATTGCAATTGGCAGGAGTTTGTGCAGCAAATCCTGAGTTGCTCCCGAGGCACAGGCAGCCGTGTCTGCATCCCGCTCCAGAGCTCGTCTCGCCCCACGGCATGTCCGGCCGCTGCTGTTCCCCGCTGCAGGGCACTTCCCTGGGGGCTCTACACACTTTGCTGCCTTCACCTCCCTCTCCAGTCTCAATTCTAGAAAGCTGTGGTGGTTTCACACCAAGCAGAGGACGTTTCCCCAGCGTGAGTGTCGGTGCGGAGGGTACAGCCAGCGTCGCAGCCTCCGAGGAGGGTTCTGCACTGGGGCTTCCAGCTCCACGCGTCTCTGGGGTGAACCCAGTGGTACCCGGCATTTTCCTGCACCGACTCCACTTCCCGTACAAGCTGCTGCTCTCTGCTCCCTGAGAGCTGCCTATAAATCCTGGCCTTGAGATAACAGTTATCTCAGTGTCACCCTCTCTCTCCTAGTGAAGGTCCCGATTGCTGCTGAAGTCACCGCAGAAGGGACTGCCCCGAGCCCCAGGGTTCAGTTTAGCTCAAGGGCTCCGGTTTTCTGAGACATCTCTGTTCCCACTCACCTCTGAATGCGGGTTTTTGGGAGTAGTGCCTCCCAGATGGCAAATGCAGCACCTCAGCCCCACGGCTGTGTGGGGTGTTAGGTCACCCGGGGGGCGGGAGGGCAGGACGTGTGTCTTGCTTTGCAGGGACAGCGGGACAAAATGGGCTCGTTCAGGAGAGCTCCCCTCTCCTTAGGCTGTGGCGACTTCAGCGCTGGAGTAATAAAAACAAAGTGGGGTTATTTTTAGCAGACTAAATACAAGGTGCAAATGTTTGTGGTGACAAGAATAGGGGTTTGATTCTCTGAAGAGAGATAAGGTGCTTCAGAAACGCTGCCCGGTGCTGCTCCGAAATGAGATTCCATGGGAAGCCCCACTGCAATCCTGACGGGGTTCTACATAACTGTAATTTGCTGAAAGTAGGAATGCTTTTTGTTTTAAACCTTTTTTTTGCCCTTTTTGTAGCTTCTTCTCTTCCATTTTAACACTTGAATTGCGTTTGAAAAGGTGTTAGCAGCGGATTTGGCTGCTGGTTCTTAAGCCTCTTCAAGAGCTTTCAGTAACAGAACTTGGTCTGACCAAGCCTCTTTTTTCCTGCTCTGGGGAAAAAGGTCTTTATTTCTAATGATGGCTAATTATTCCCGGCCGTATTCTGTGCTTGCTTATCAGATGAATAACTCAGTTGATTACTGATGGTTATTACCCAGAAGGTAGCACAAGAACTAACTGGAATTCGAAGCTGTTTCTCTCCGTGGGTCTGAAGCAGGACGTTATTCGGTGCCAGGAGGACAGGCAGCCCCACCGGGTTCTTCAAAGGCGTCACTGTCAGATGCTGGGATGGAACCTGAGCTCTCCTTGTCTGTGTTGATGTCTTTCTCCTTTGCAGCTCTCCCAGAAACCCTCCTAAGCGTGTTTTTGTGTTTCCTGCCGTGCTGGCTGTGCTCGGCGGCTGGCGACGTGACCTCCAGTCGCTCAGATGCAGCGTGAGCTGCTGCCTGAGCTCCTCTGTCACCCTCTGACCCCCCCAGAAAACCCAAACCGGTGACCTCTGGCTGATCGTGGGACTAGGTTCCGATGTCTGACACACACAGACAGGCTCACTGGGATGAAGTATTCTGAAATGTTTACTGCAGCTAAAAATAAATGCATCTTTGACACCTATGACTTTGTTGCTGCACATCAGAAAGAAAAGTTACAGCCTTGAGAGGAGAAATCATGTACTTGTGTCGGTTTAGAATGCATTCTTGAGAAAAGCCATCTCCAGGGGAAATGTGAAATGGGAATTATTTTTTTTAAATTATTTTTCTCAAAAAATCCCCAAACTGTCTCACCTTAATCTTCTTTGCTGTCTTGAGCACCTTGCTCTGTAGGGTGTGAACCTGCTTCCAGGACATCCGGGTTCTGAAACAAAAGAAATAAACCGTGGATGTGAACGTGTTGTGGGTTTGATAATACTGACAACGCTTTCTGGCCCCCTCAGAAGGAGGAGGGGGGATTGCTGATTTCCCCGTAGCCCAGCTCAGACTGGGAATACAACCTGCTGTAAGAAAACAAGTGGGAGGGAGGGTTTTCCTCCCCTATTGCCTTGTTGCTCCCCAGTAGTGAACTGGAAGAAGTGGAGGGTGTGTTACGCCGATCCCCCAGCAGCGGACGGGGGGGGCTGTGCAGTTTAAGGCACGTGTCCGTATCCGAGTGCCCCCGGAGATGTGGGGAGCTGCTCGGAGCTGCAGGTCTGGCAAAGGCAGGGTGGTGGCTGGAAGGAGCTGAGGAATCTCGCCTTTACCTGCAGGAGGGGATGGACTGTGCTCAGGGCAGGGGAATGGGGAGGAATTTAAGCAACACGAATAACTCTTGCTTATTAGGTGAGTTTTATGGCCTCATTTAGAATGGGGTCCCCAGCTCTGTATTTGCTTGGCTTTTGTGTTGAGCTGGGTGATGGGGAGTTTTCTGTGAGAACTGGGCTGTGTTCCTGATTTTTTTTTTTTTAAATATTTTTTTATTTTAAATTCAGACTAGGTAGCCATGTCAGCCAAAGCCATCTCTGAGCAGACGGGGAAGGAGCTCTTGTACAAGTACATCTGTACATCCTCTGCCATCCAGAACCGCTTCAAGTATGCCCGAGTCACCCCGGACACGGACTGGGCACGGCTCACCCAGGACCACCCCTGGCTCCTGAGCGAGGTAAGGAGCCACCTCTTGCCTTGCTGAGCCCAGATGCAGCTCAGTGCACTGCAGCTGCTCCCCTGGGCACGGCATGTCATGCTGCAGCAGGTTGTGAGCAGAGCTGTGCTCCGGATCTTTCCTGAAGGACCGGTCGCTGCTGCTGCTCTGCAACATTCATTTGCAACACTGATGAAGAAATGAGCCTTGCTTCAGGGCTGTTGTATCACCTTCCAGGGGCTGGCTATAAAATTCCTTTAGGGACTGTGAAATACATGAGCAGAGAGATCTGCAAACAAGCAGCTTCTAATAACCACACAGAAGGCAAAGGAGGCTAATTCAGGCAAATCAGGGCTCTTGAGGTGCCAGTCCCTGCTCTCAAACCTTGACTTTTGAAGTCACAGAGCTTTCTCTGCAGTAGCAGTTACGCTCAGCGAGGGTTCTGCTTGGGTGTCCTGCTTCCGAGCACAATGCCAGGCAAAACTTCATTTCTCCTTTTTTCCTGTGCAAGATCTTTTACATCTCTTTGTTTCATATCCATTCGCTTTCTGTAGAGAAAAGATACCCAGAACTCTTTTCATTAGCTGTCCAAGCTGGCTCCTTTCCAGTGGTTAATTATATTAAGTCACTGGTTGGTGGAACATAAATGTTTCACGACCCTTTACTGGCTGATGGAAGCCCTGCACTGAGTAATTAAATGCTCCATGCTCAAGAGCATGAGTGAATTGCTGGAAGATCTCAGCAGTGCTTCTGAAAAGACTTGCAGGAAGCCAGAAGGGAGCCAGGGTGATACCTGTCCTTTCAGGCAGGGTTCTGTAGCGCTGGAAAGGGCTGCAGGCTCCAGCAGAAAGGCCGTGATGAGTGTCCTGTCCTGCAGCTTGGGCCGTTCTGGCTCTGTGCTGTACAGTGCTACGGTTCCCGGACAGATCAGCTGTACAGGAGAATGGCACCCTTTTCTTATTAAAAAATAAAAAAATTGTAAGCTAGAGAAGTGTGTTGCCCAGGACCAGCTTTCCATAGGTATCTTAAAAAGTTGTTCTCAGTTGGCTGAAACATGCAGGACCCTCGGCCCCGGCAGGTCTCAGGTCCATCCATAGTGGAGCTGTCTCAGTGGCAGCCAGCTGTGCTTGCCCTGGCTCTAATAGTGTCCTTATGAGGCTCTGCTCACGGAGAAATATTAATTTCATGATGCATCTTACAAAGATAGTTTGCAAAACTGCCGGGATGCTGTACACTTTTCAGCATCTTTTTTCCAGAAGCGAGTACATATACCCTCTAACAGCTGCTTTGAAACTTATCAAAGTTCACCAAAACAAACTGTCGCCTCAGTCTCTGATGTGTGCTCATGTCTGAGCAGAAATAAGGCAGCTCTTGTCAAAGTACAGAGTGAAAATAAAACTACAGGCATGTTGTACTAGGAGCTGGAGTTGCCAAGAGACTAAAGAAATTCTGCAAGGACATTTGCTGTACAGAACATATTGGAGTTTTTGTTTCACTGTTTGGAGAGAATCTCTCCACCAAAATCACTTTCTGATGCTTCTTTCCTTTAATCTCTCTTGCACAACGTTGTAGCGTTTAGTGGTGAAGCCGGATCAGCTCATAAAGAGACGTGGGAAGCTGGGACTGGTTGGAATTAACCTCACTCTGGATCAGGTGAAGGTTTGGCTCAAGCAGCGTCTGGGCCAAGAAACCACGGTGAGTGCCGCCCGAGCACCAAAACCAGAAGGTGGTTGGGTTTTTTTTGTTTGGTCTTTTCTGGCTACTTGCATGGTAGGAGTTGGTGTGCAGGTACTTCTCTTGCTTATGGTGGTTTAAAACGCATGTTACACTGATGCCAAAGCAGGTGAGAAACTGTCCCGTGTGTAAATGAGCACTGACAACGACAGGGAGCTGAGCTCAGTGCTCCCAGGTGCCGTGGGCTGCCCGAGCCCGCTGTGCAGGGCTGTGTGCTGGGAGCTCCGCAGGAATTAGTGCCATTGTCCAAATCCCTTCCACTTGGGAGCCAGCAGTCGAGAACTCAGATGCCATGTCAAGTTGGCACAGCTGCTTCTCTTTAATACCCAAGGCAGATTTAACCAGACAAGTACAAACACTGTCATAAATCTGTCCTCTTACTGTAGCCAGCCAGTTTTGGCTGATGACTGAGTGTCACTTCAAGTCTTTATTTTAACTCAGTGCTGGCTTGTAATATTTCTTCTCTCGGGAATGACACCGTGAAGCTAATGATAAAGAAACGCCTGCCATCCCGGCTGCCGTGCTTGGGGAGCTGATAGAGTTCTGCTGCCCTGGCCCTGCCGTGATGGCTTGGCTGAGGCTCCAGCGCCGTGTGGCCAGGCCAGTGGGGTTTGCCTGAAGGCCATTGTGAAACCGCGGCAACTGCCTCTTGTGTGCGGGAGCCACGGGTGTCGAAATTGCTTCTTTAGCACAATCCAACAACTGCGTGTAAAGGAAGGGCTGTGCCAAGGACTTGCGACCGATGATGTTTGCTCCTCAAGTGGGAGCTCCCACAGCGCTGCTGGAATGTCCCTGGAGCCAGGAAATTGGGTTTGGATGGCAGGAGGGCACCTCCACAGGACAGTCCCTGGGACCTTGCTGTGGCTGCTGGTCCCTGCAGGAAGAGGCGAAAGGGTTCTCTTGCTCCTCTGTGCTCCCTGACAGCACCTCCAGGGGACTGCTCCTGCTGCTCCCTGTCCAGCTCAGGAGTTCCCTCACTTCTGATTTTTCTCAAGTGATTTTTAGAACAGCATTGATTAATTCTCGAAGCTCGTCTTACGCTGTCATAAGTGCGAGTATTGGACAAGCGTTTATTGGTGTTTGTCTTGTTTTCTGCCTACAGATTGCTAATGCTAAGGGAATCCTGAAGAATTTCCTGATTGAACCCTTTGTCCCTCACAAACAGGTCAGTCTACCACATAGAGCATTAAAAAGGGCTTTTAAGTCTCTTTTGACTTGCACGTGGCTTAGATGGGTTGATGCAGTGGAAAAACCAGAAGCTGGGGAGTGTGCTGTTATCAACGTGCATGGTCAGAGCTGCAGGAGCAGCATCGGCCCGTGCCAGGAGCTGTGAATAGCCGAGTTGGCTGCTCTTGCTCTGCTGCGAGGAGGTTTCAGATCACGGGAGAGGGACCGGGTTGGCTGGGAAAAGGCAACTCATTGCTCCTTGAACCTGGTACTCCGAGCGTGGAAACAAACTGTTGATGTGAGAGATCTCCGTTTGCGCTGGTGAAATATTCATACCCCGCTATGGCTTGCGGGAAGGGCATAATTACCTAAGGTATAGGAGCTTTTGGTACACACAAGAACGGACTCTTGTTTACACTTCAGTTGCGTAAGATGGGAGCAGTTTTCTCCAGAAATGGAAGGGGTTGTCCCTGGCAGGATTCAGCAGGATGCAGCACTCTGTGCCCTGTCACCCCCCTCCCAGGCCAGCACAGCCTGGGGGTGTCTGTGCTGCTCCAGTGCTGCTGCTCCCCAAAAGTTCAGCGGGGGGCTGAGGTAACCTGTCCTCAGCTCTGACACAAGAGCCACCTCTTCAGGGTCTTCTCTGGGTGTGACTTGCTGATGTCTGTGCTTGGGCCTGGTGCAGGAGGAAGAGTTCTACGTGTGCATCTATGCTGCCCGGGAGGGAGACTACGTGCTCTTCCACCACGAGGGGGGTGTGGATGTGGGAGATGTTGATGCCAAAGCTCAGAAGTTGCTTGTGGCAGTGGATGAAAAGCTCAGTGAATCGGACGTAAAGAAACATCTCCTAAAGCACGCACCAGCAAATAAAACGGAGTAAGTACAGGTGCCCAGTTCCGGGCATGGCAGCCACCCAGCAGCTCCTCTCCTTTCCTTCTGTGCAACATCACTTCGTTGTGTTTCACCCCACAGCTTGCTCTCCTGCCCTTCGTGCTGCCCTTAAAAACATGCCGTGCATTCTAAATCCATAATCCTCTGACCTTATCCCAGCCTCTTGTAAAACTCAAAATAAGTGTTCCCAATGCTTTGAGCCCTCACTTGACAGGAGCACTTCTCAGGCTGCTGAAGCCTGAGAGCCTCTGAGACGTAGGAGACATGAACTGAATTTTGATCCTTTGTGCCAGCACAGAAGAGTTTCTTTTATTTGGTAGAAATGGTGATGTGAATCCAATTGCTAACCCGGAAACGTACTCTCCCTTGCTCTGGCCTAGCCTAAGAAGGCATTCTGTTGGATTCCTTCACTTAGTGCAAGCTTATCCATAGATCTCAAAGCTTCTTCTGCATCTGCTTTAATTAGCTGCCTGTAGCTAGTTATCTTAATATGAGTCACGATTTTTCCAAACATAACGTAACCACTGATGGCGTCGTTCAGCACTGAAAGGCTGAAGAAGCCTGTCTCTAATAGAGCTTGCTGCAGTCTCTCCCTGTCCTGGCTAACGAAGCTCAGTTCTGACAGATGTGTATCTGACAGCCAGAGCCAACGATGCGTTTCCATCTCTCAGAGATTAAACAGACCCACCGTCTACATGACAGTTGTGAGCAACTGTGTTCTCAGCAGAGTTCGGTGGAGTGTAATTAAGATGAGTCATCAAGGTCTCCCTTTCCTTGAGTCATCTCCTGGGCTTCTTCCAGAGAAAATGAATGAGAGTGACAGAAATTGGTAGAGAGTAGATCTGCAGATTGCCACTGACAGAAATGAGCAGAGCAAGGCTGGGCTTAATATTTGGCTGCTTTAATGAATTTGTCTTAAATTTTGTTTACAGCATCCTGGCTAGCTTCATCTGTGGCCTCTTCAACTTTTATGAAGATCTGTATTTCACATACCTCGAGATCAATCCACTAGGTAACAGATACTTTTGGGAGCAGGACTTTTCTGTTCTAAAATATTAACGTATGTACTTTATCCTGCTGTTTGATGCAGGATAGTTGCAACAATACTAGGAGGCATATGCAAAAGAAGAGTGACTGTGATGTGTCCTGGAGCTATTACTTGAATGAATGAAAAATGAGGGCTCCTTACAGGTGTCCTCTGTTCTCTGATTTCCTGTTGGGGTGTTAAATCACAACTGAAGAATATAAAAATTGCCCTGTTGGATCAGAACAAACCGGGACCTGAGCCCGGCCTGGTCCGTGGCCATGGGCACTGGTTAACTCTTACAGGAACTTGCTGGTTTGGTAAATACAAGAGAGTGAGCAATGGGGAGGAAGGGAACGAGGGTGACCTGGCTTTTGTAACGATCTCTCTATGGTGTCAGATTGTATGAGTAAATCTGTAACAGATAGTACAGAACTAATTCTGATTTATTTTTTTCCAAATGCAGTGGTGCACAATGATGGTGTCTACATCCTTGATTTGGCCGCGAAGATTGATGCGACCGCTGACTACATCTGCAAAGTGAAGTGGGGGGATGTGGAGTTCCCCCCTCCCTTCGGCAGAGAAGCTTACCCAGAGGCAAGTACCCACTCTGCCCCGCATCCCTCTGCTGTGGGCTACAGGAACAATTCATCATCCCTTGTATCTCCTCGAGGTTTTCCTCTCTTGTGGGTTCTGTGCTGTGTTTCAAGTACCTTGGCATTGCCTTCTGTGATAAGAACTTGTGTGAACCTGTGCACAGGTTGCTGTAGCACCAGGACTTCTAATCTCCCTCGGAACTACAATTGTTTTCCATCTGTGCTTGGATGTTATTTCAGTTCTTTAATTTGTAGTTGGCTTTTGTAAATGGAGGCTTATATTTAACTTCATTCAGCTGTGTGCCAGAGCTCTGTACTCGTACACTCTTCTTTACGTGGTTCCTGCCTGCGTTGCTCCCCTGTCAGACTGTTAGTTTTTGTTGGAGCTGGTCACTGGCAGCTGATGCTCCCTCCACGACTCAGTCCTCGTTTCTCAGAGCAGCACTTGTGTGCAAACTCTGCATGCGAGTACGAATCCAGAGAAAATAGTTACCACCTCTCAAACTTCAAAGTAAGAAGTTAAGATGTTCATGCACTTGTTTTCCTCAAAGGAAGAGGCCTGCAGGCAAACCTTTTGTTTTACAGTTAGAAGTGCCTGTTTCCTCTTAGAATTCCCGCGGTCTCTGCTGCTGGTTGCACCAACACTGTTTCGTACACGGTGTCCCAGCAGCCTCAAAACCCCTTGAAGTAGAGCGCTCCCCTCAGTTGCTCTGTTACTTATTTCGGGTGATTATTCTGCCGTCTTCAGAAGGATTTATGTCCTGACTTTTTCATTTTAATAATTATAATTATGCTTCAATTGGGGAAGGTTTTTGTAACATGGCCAGGAAATCCATTTAGCTGTTTCTCTCCATGTACCTTGCTGGATGCCAACACTTAACTCAATTTGCTCTTAAAAGGATTAGTTGTTTTTGTCTCTGAATCATCCCTTTGGAAGTCACTGGGAAGGTCATTACGGCAGTGCCTTCGCCGAGAATGTTAATGAACTCCTGGTGAAGTGCTCCTCGACAGGCAGCACATGGGGGTACAGGAACACCCCATCGAGTCAAATCACAGCTCTCTGTGATTGCGTCCTCGGCTGCAGCACAACCAGGGAGGGTATAGCCACTGGTGTCTTGAGTTTTAAATTTCCTCTGGTCTCAGTCTGCATAAGAGGTCAGAAGGAGACTCTTCAGTTCAGAGGTGTTTGATTCTGTGACTGTTGTAAGTGCAAGCGTGAAAGCTGGAGCTCCCCAGGGCTGTTTGAGACAGGGGAGAAGGAGGGGCCGGTGGGGTACAGCTCTGTGAAACAGCCGACAGCGGCTGCGCTTCCAAAGCTTTTTATGTGCAAACAGGAAAAATCTGCTTCTGTATCTGCACTCTGCAAATGAAGTAATACCAAATTTATGTACAGCAATCACTTGTGACTTCGCCCAGGACAAGCAAGAGACAAGCCACAGGCCTTATCTAGACAATGTAGTCTTTGGAGGCTGTGCTTTTTTTTTTTTTTCTTTTTTCCAAACACAAATCAAAATTTCAGCGTATGCTCAGGCTGATCCCCTTTGAATTCATTACAGAGAACGGCACAAGCTGTCTCTGTCCAGTCCAATTCCAGTGCTCTCTCTTGGAGAACACGTAACACATCAGTCCTGGCCCCAGAGGGGCCGTGTTCCTTACAAAAATGGTGTTTGCAGTTCTGCTTTCCATCAGCTTCAGCTGAGAGGAGATGTAGGAGCTCTGCAGGTCCAAACAGGCCCAGCACTGTGACCCCCTGCTTTGGAAAAGGGACCTGCAGAAGGAAGCTAACGCGTGTGCTGCTCTGTCTGCAGGAAGCCTACATTGCTGATCTGGACGCCAAGAGCGGAGCCAGCTTGAAACTCACCATTCTCAACCCCAAAGGCAGGATCTGGACCATGGTGGCTGGTGGCGGCGCCTCTGTGGTCTACAGGTAAGAGGAACAAGGTTTCCTGAGGGGGGTGGATTTACAGTGCTGGAAAAAGGTCATTGATGCAGCCTCTGGAAAGGAGACTCCTCTAAAGCAATCCTTCCCACGCCGTGACTGCTCGGGACCTCTTCAGAACGAAAATGTTGTGGGGATTTCTTGCTGAGATGTGGAACGTAGTGTCCCTTAGAGAGAGTTTAATTCTGGGAGGTTGAGATGTCATCTTTTTGACTTGGAAATGAACGAGGTGGCTGAAAGCTGTTTCTGGTAATATCGTTGCTGTGGCAGTCACTGAGTTCCCATCATATCTAGGGAGTGTAACGAGTTTAATCATGACTGGCATGAGGGGAGAGCAGCTTTGTTTTCAGGAGGCAGCGTGATCTCTCTGTCCCACTTGCAGGAATTTGGAATGCTTTATTAAGACCTTTATAGTGACTCAAATTGTAACCAATCTCTTAAATAACTTTTTTTTTTACAGTGACACCATCTGTGACCTGGGGGGTGTGAATGAACTGGCTAACTATGGGGAGTACTCGGGAGCCCCGAGCGAGCAGCAGACCTACGACTATGCTAAGACCATCCTCTCCCTCATGACACGAGAGAAGCACCCTGAAGGTAAGGGACTCACTGGGGTTTCCAAGCTGCTCAGCTGTGAGGCTGCACGTGGGGAAAAATCTGACTGAACCTGGGCTGTTACTGTGCTTAGACCTCCCTGGCAGAGCCTTCAATGTGCTGCTGCCTTCCAAGTGAAATAGGGGTGGATTTCTGTCAGCTCTTGCTTCAGAGACAGGAGTGAATGTGGTTCGAAAGATTCTTATCAGAAGAATTCTTGCTTAATGCAAAGCTCTTATCTCCCAGGCTCTGCTAAACACAACTTATTGCAAACTGCTGGCGAGTCTGAGCTATAGTGTAGTTTCACATTGTCCTAAACTGCTTCATGATCTTACAGTACCCTGTGCTCTTGAAACAGTTTTATTTATGTGTTGTTTCTTCCCTCAGGTAAAATCCTGATCATCGGAGGCAGCATTGCAAACTTCACCAATGTAGCAGCCACCTTTAAAGTAAGTGACTCTTCAGAAGTATCAGGAACACCCACAGTCACCACCCCCAGCTCGGGGCTGTGCTGGTGCTGACGGGGTGTCTCTTCCAGGAGTCCCCGAGGTGATGGGACGGGGCTGCCCAGCTCACCAGTCCCGGGTGTTTCTTCCAGGGCATCGTGAGAGCGATCAAGGATTACCAAGGCCCCCTGAAGGAGCATGAGGTGAGGATCTTTGTGCGAAGAGGAGGCCCGAACTACCAGGAAGGTTTACGTGTCATGGGAGAAGTTGGTAAGCACCAAACATTTCCTTCGGTTTTGTTCTCACATCCTCTTCCTTCCTCCTGCTTTCTGCTGAGTCTTTTCAAGATTCAGTGCTCTGCTCTGGCAGAAGCTCAGCTTGTTCCTTTCCCCTGAGGCTGACCGTTCTTGTGTGCACACACAGGGAAGACCACCGGGATCCCCATCCACGTCTTTGGCACGGAGACGCACATGACTGCGATTGTGGGGATGGCACTTGGCCACCGGCCGATCCCCAACCAGCCACCGGCAGCAGCCCACACTGCCAACTTCCTGCTCAACGCCAGCGGCAGCCCCTCGGTGAGTCCTTTCCCCCTGCAGGCACCTTCCCCTGGTGTACCTCTTGGGAACAGATCTTGGCCACCATTGTACTTCTGCAAAACTCTTTAGTTCAGGAAAACCAAAGTGCCTCTGCCTGCCTGTGTTATCAGGAGGGGCGTTCCCAACGCCCACCTTACTAGTGCAGAAAATGTGACCCCTCAAAACCAACAATGTGACTCTTGCATCTACTGAGAACTTGGTTGTTTGGGAGTTTTTCCTCACTTGACTGAAATGGTTCCTATCTCAAAATATAACTTTCTTTGGTTTTCTTTGTAGCCTAGCGGAGCCAAGGTCTCATCCTGTCTCCAAGCCCTGCCTGGCACACTGACCCTCACTGACTTGGCTTCTCTTTCAGACTCCAGCACCGAGCAGAACGGCCTCCTTCTCCGAGTCCAAACCAGACGACATTGCTCCAGCCAAGAAGGCAAAACCAACAGCCCCTCTTGGTAAGCCCCATGTTGGAAACGATCACTAGCAGTTCTCTCCTGTTCCTGAAGAGAGAATGTGGACTGGACTAATGCTTTTTTCTGGCTATAAAGGGAAGCAATTTTGTGGTACCTGCCTTTGTTGTGAAATTAGTTAAGTGCTTTTAGAACGTTGCCACGTGCGATTCGCTCTTAGACAGGACAAGTCAGAGTTGCTTTACCCGAGATGTTCCTTTGAATGCTCTGCAGTTTCTAGTTGGCAAAATGCAAACTTGATGTCCAGATACCTGGAGAGGAAGCGCAGTGGAGAGTGCTCCAGTTCACTTGTTTTTTAACAAAAGCAAACCCCTGAAGCCCAAGTGCTGTGGGGAGGAGGGAGCAGCAGCACCCCCCGCTGTGGGGACAACAGCAGCCAACTGTCTGGTTGTTGCCTGAGTGATTCTCTCTTTAACAGATTCAGTCCCAGCTTCGAGCCCTGGTTCAGGTAGGACACGTGTGGCGAGCTGAATGTGCCTGGCCTCGATGGCAGCTGACTTTTTAGTTCTTGGTTTTGTTGCTGTGTTTTCTCTCCAAAAGTTTGCAGTGTTGTCTGGTCCTTCCTCCTGCCCAGCATATTTAGCTATCACCGTATGAACTCTTCATCTGTTTTTTCAAGTGCAGATTCACATGCTCCTTTGCACAACACCTTACTGTTTCTGGGGGAGACAGGGACAGATCTCAAACAAACTTTAATTTTTCTTCCCTTCCCCCCTTCCCTTCAGCATATTGTGAAAAGCTCTGTTCTCATTGCTTTCATGAAGAAGGAATCACTAACCGTGCCTAATAACTGGCATTTTGTTTCAAAGGGAAACAAAACAGTGCAGGTGCTGTGCTTATGAGCCTTGAAGGGCACAGAAAAGTCACCGAATGAATTAAATGTTCTTGTTGCCTTATCAGTTCAGCAAACCATTAAAGCTTGTGCTCAGTGAAATTACGGGGACTTTAAGGACTTTCTTGAGCTCTGTTGGATGAGAACAAACTGCTGAATCAGGGTCAAAGCAGAATTTCAAGCCATCTCCTGTGTCGTAAGATGACGGGCACTAGAAGGATAACTCTTAGATTCTTCCTTGTGTGGTCTCAGACAAATGGCATCACCTTTCTGGGCCTGCATTTTCCTGTTTGTGAGCACTGATACTACCTCCTCGCAGGCACCTGCAATATAAATGGGATTTTTTCAGTGTAGGCAGTTTCCTAATAACAAGTCATGAGGTGGTGCATCTAAGCCGTGAACATGCAGGGCTGGAGAACAGCGACTGATTCCTTGTTAAAGCCAGAAGAACAGTATCCTGTTTAATCCCTAATGCCGTTCACCTTTGATTCAAAGCCAAAGAGAAATTAGTGGTAGATGGAGTTGGCATCAACAGTTGGATCAGCTCTGAGTTCTTAAGAGTTTTAAAATGCCTGGAGTCAAAGGGAGGAACTTGGAGTTTTGCTGTGACAAGTGGTGTGGATAGGCTTTAAGCAAACACTCCATCCTCACTAGCTGAACTGCTGCCTTTCCTGTGACAGTTCCCCAGAGCCAAGTTTTAGGCTGTATGTAAATTCTTGGAACCATCAGGTTTGTGTTGGATTCAGGTCATCAAATAAACCTGAAAACAAAAGCTGAGTACGTAGAGCTGCTTTGCTTTCTTTGTCCCCTCCATTTCCTGCTTTTCTTTTTATTTCCTATTATCCTACTGTGGTGCCCTGGCAAACACAGGAGACAAACCTCCTGTGGTTCCCCCAGACTGTAGGCCATATGCAAATAAACAAGTAAAACTCAAAGTTTCCTTCCTCTTCAGCTTTGCGGAATAAAACTATCTGGGAGGAACACAAATGGTCCACGTGAGGGGAGGAAGAGACCAGTTTTCACGTACCTCTCCTCCACCAGCTCCCCCCCAGGGTTAAGCACTGGCTTGTTTTGTGAAGCCCCAAACCTGGCTGTTGTGTTCAGGATCCTGGGAAGGGGGATGCTGCTTCATCTGCAGTGTCTTCCATGATTTCGACAGTGTGGCTACTGCATCCTGCAGGTCATCTGCTGGGTTCAGTCTGGAGGGAGGAGAATATGCTTGTCTGGGTGACTTTGTTTGAGCAGACATTTGGCAAAGTTGCAGCTTTTGTCTTGCACAGATGTGTGTTTTGAATGTGTTTTGTTTTTTTCAGGTAAGGCTACAACTCTGTTCAGCCGCCACACCAAAGCTATCATTTGGGGGATGCAGACACGGGCTGTGCAAGGAATGCTGGACTTTGATTATATCTGTTCCCGGGACGAACCTTCAGTGGCCGCCATGGTTTATCCGTTCACGTAAGTAGCCTGTGTGAGCACGTTATTTTTCTGAGCACTTCTTCTGTTAGCTTCCTCCTCTTCCAGCCCCTGCCGCTCTGCAGCGTAGCTCTGCCCCACTCGACATCTCTGCTTTAACACTTCTCCTGTGCTCCCTTCCACCAGCCGGTTGGCTTTGCAGATTTGCTTCCTGCTTCCCTCAACCACTGATTTCAGGCTGTTCATGTTTGCCACATAATTCAAGTCTCACTTCGTGACCTTTCAAAGGGTGTCCAAATTCTGTTCCTCCACTCAGCCAGTAAGGAAGGTATGACCAGTTGGGCTCTGTTGAAAAGCCCCCTGGCTTGGCAGAGGCAGTAAAGGCTACTTAAGGCTTCTGCCACTCATCTGCTGTTTGCTGCATGTTTGTCTGAGACTCTTGATTTGTACCTGCAGCAGCTGGAATTGTCACCTCCAAATATTAGCCAGAATCAGAGCAGCTCTGCTCATAGGCTAAAGCAGTCTGTCTGTCTGTCACGTAGCCAAACAAAACTTAAAAAAAAACCAAAAAACCAAACCTGTTCATCTTGTTTATACTTTCTCCTGTAGTCACGGTTGTTTCTTAGCAGGCAGGAAATGTGTGGATCCCTCAGTGGGACAGTTCTCTTGTGGCGTTCACCCTCTTTTACCTTGTCCCCACAGCCAAGGTGGCTGGGAGGGACTATTGGGCCTTTCCAGTTGCTCCCAGGAGGAACCCCTGGAGCACAGCAGTGCATGAGCTGTTCTGTCACCGCACCTCATGAGTGTGGGGAGGGTCCCTGTCACAGGGCAGGTAGCGAGGAGGAGGGTCTGCCTGGTCCCCTGCTGAGGCAGAGGGATGGGAGCCCGTACAAAGGGAGGAGGCCTGTTAAATTTCTGTGGTATTTGCAGACATCCTGGATAGCTGATGTCTAATCAACCTTTGTCCTGCAGAGAATTTTACCTCTTGACAATTAAGTACTTTGTGCTGTTAATCTGCAGCTCTGATGATAATTGCAGCTCTGCAATACCCTCTCAGCGAGAGCAAACCTCAGGGCACTAAAACCGAGTGCAGACGCAGTCACATCCACAGACGAGTGGCAGCCCCTTGCAGTGTTGCAGTTGTTTAATGAAGAAAAAGCAATAGGGATTAAAAGTTTAAGGCTACGTTTAGTTATCTGATTCTGCTTGACTTTTTGGAGGAAGCCAGGCTGGCAAAACCTGGAATGTTCTGTTACAAAAGTACCATGGGAACAGCCAGTGTCTCCTGACTCTCAAGTGATTGAGCAGTGTAGACTTCAATGATGTTCCAGTTGGAGCATCTACTGAATATAAAAGACACCAGCTGCAGTGAGACTTCCCCAGGCACACCTCCTACAGCGTGTGGGGCAGGGTCTGCCTGTAGCAGGATAGGAACTCGCCTGGCCCGCACGTTGCTGTCCTGACTGTTCAACGCAGATACTGGTTTCCCATTCCCCCAGTCCAGTATTTGTTCCAGCCCAGTAATGCAGCTTTGCATGCACCTCATTCATTACTCTTTCTGTGCCTCATTCTGTCTTCCAGCTTGGAGTAGAATTGAGGCTCTGGTAACTTCACTGTGGGAGAGCTTATTCATCTTGCTGGATGCCTCTGTCCCCATTAGCCCGTCTCCTTCCATACGCTGCTCTGTTCTATTCTCTGAAGAATCTCCTGCTGTTAGTATGGTCCCTCCCCGTGTGCGCTCACCCGCTAGTGAGCCTCACAGTCAGTCTTGGTGTCTGAGAACTGGGGTGTGTAAACTCCTCTGTCTGCATGCGCTGCACCCCTTCGTCTTCCCAGTAGCCTTAAGAGTCAGGGCTCTTTCTTCTCCTCCTCTGTAGTGGTGACCACAGGCAGAAGTTCTACTGGGGCCACAAAGAAATCCTGATCCCAGTCTACAAGAACATGGCAGATGCCATGAGGAAGCACCCAGAGGTGGATGTTCTCATCAACTTTGCATCTCTGCGCTCTGCTTATGACAGCACTGTTGAAACCATGAATTATCCACAGGTGAGTGAGGGACCTAGAAGAAACCCGAGAAAAGAAGGAAGATCTTGTCAGCAGGGCATCAGTCTCTCTTACACCATGATGGCATTGGCAAATTGGCTTGGTCTCTCAGCTTAGCAGATAAACACCTCAGTTCTAACTCCTTCTAAGCTCTAAGGAGGATGCTGGAATTGCACAGCAAATTCTAGTGCCGGACTTGTAATTTTTGTAAGAGGAGCTCAGCACCTCTTTCTTAGGAGTGGTTACTAGGAGAGGGTTACAAAGTGGCACTGCTCTAGTGTGCAAGGGGGACAGAAACTTCTCTGACGAGTGCACTGAGACTACTGTGAAGATCCCGGTAGACTGTGGATCTATGGCACAGTGTGAGCTCCCAGGGGCCCGACCAGGCAGATCACACCCTGAGCAGTTTTTTGCCTTCTCTGCCCTGCAGAGTTCATTAGGGGGCCAACACTGGGGGGTATTAATTGTTTGTTTTGTCTTCCTGCAGATCCGCACCATTGCCATCATTGCTGAGGGCATTCCAGAGGCCCTGACGCGCAAACTGATCAAGACTGCTGATAAAAAGGGAGTCACTATCATCGGGCCTGCAACTGTAAGAACTGGTGACCTCCTTCTGCTCTTGTCCATCTGTCTTAATCTTCAGATCAGCTTTCTATGAAGGATAAAGTATATCCTACAATCCATTCTGTCTTTAGTCGTATGAAGTCCACCTTAGTTTCTCATTTTAAGGTCACATTACTGTCCTCCATTGTTTGTATAAATACTGAGGAGACTGCCTTACCAAAATGTTCCTAAGTGCCATGTATGTTTTAAAGGACTTTATCTCTTCCCCTAATTTTCTTGTAGGTTGGTGGGATCAAACCAGGCTGCTTTAAAATAGGCAACACAGGAGGGATGCTGGATAATATCTTGGCATCGAAACTGTACCGTCCCGGCAGCGTGGCTTATGTCTCACGGTCCGGAGGAATGTCCAATGAGCTCAACAACATCATCTCCCGAACCACTGACGGGGTCTATGAAGGGGTGGCCATTGGAGGTGACAGGTACAAGTCTGCATCTTCAACAAAGACACCACTTTTGGCTGTCAGTTTTTCTTCTTTCAGAAAACTTTACGAAACTAATTCAACTTCTACCATTTCCCCTCTATTCTACTCAGATATCCTGGTTCAACGTTTATGGATCATGTCTTGCGTTACCAGGATACTCCAGGAGTGAAAATGATCGTAGTACTTGGAGAGGTGAGTGAGAGCAGCTCACTCCTGTCTGAGAAACACCCAAGTGTTTTGTTTTGGGAGTATCTGGCCTGGCTGCAAGGATACTAAATAACAGCTACAGATCAGAACAGTGTGAATATCTGATACTTGAATATCTGGATTTTTATTTCGTGCTTCTTTAATCAAAAAAACCCTGAGTGTATTCCACAGACGTGTAGTCTCCTCTACCTCAAAAAATAATCAAACAAGGAGGCTTTGTTCTGAGACTTCAACTGTTACTCAAGGAAAAAGGAGGGGAAAATCCTCCACGTAATGCTTCCGTGTGCATCTTGGGGCTGATTTCTACAAAAGTGGAAAGTGTTGAACAGCTCAGCTCTCTTTCTTACTGCAGATTGGAGGCACAGAAGAGTACAAGATCTGCAGGGGTATTAAAGAAGGTCGTATCACCAAGCCAGTGGTGTGCTGGTGTATTGGGACTTGTGCCACCATGTTCTCGTCAGAGGTATGTGCAAAAATGGGGGAAAACGCATGAAATAAGTATATATTCACAACAGGAAGAAAACAGCCAACTTCTGTAGCCTGCCACTGGCAATTTCTAGGGGATTCTGCACATTTGTAAAGGGAGCCCAGAGATCCCAGGGAATGCAACAGATTCCTGCTTCTGGAGTAGGAATGGGGAAGGTTTATGTTAAACAGGTCTGGAGAATCGGGGAATTCAGGGAGGCAGAACATCAGTGGGAGAACCTGGGGTGATTCCAGATCAGCAAATGCCCTGCAGTGCTGACTACAGTTGTAACCAAGAGTTCTGTGAGCCCAAATGAGAAGGCAGATGTGCAGTCACTGCTGTTCCTCTGTCACCCGTTTCCCAGGCAGTTCTTTATTCTGCTTTACTCTCTGCAGGGGAACAGCTTGTGTTCCTCACTGCTCTCACTCCTCTTGTTTTAGGTGCAGTTTGGCCATGCAGGAGCTTGTGCCAACCAGGCCTCTGAAACTGCTGTTGCGAAGAATCAAGCCTTGAAGGAAGCGGGTGTGTTTGTTCCCCGGAGTTTTGATGAGCTGGGAGAGGTCATTCAGTAAGTCACGTTGACAGGGACCTGCAGCAGGGAACAAAAAACTGTTAGGGCACCGATTCTAGCCCGAGAAAGGAATATACTCCTGCTTAAGGAGAGCAATTTCTATTCATTCTGGGTTTTTAAGGTCTAGATTAAGACTCCCTTGCTTGTATCTCTTAAAAGCACTTCAGTTAATAAATGGATTCTCTCCCTAGGTCTGTCTACCAGGATCTTGTGGCCAAAAGAGTGATTGAACCAGCTGAGGAAGTGCCTCCTCCAACTGTGCCAATGGATTACTCCTGGGCAAGGGTGAGCTGTGCTGTTTTACCTGCTTCTCGGTTCCTTAGAGACCAGACAGGGTGTTTGCTGTGATTCTGGACAATTATGGTGATAATGGTGTTGCCTTGGGGCTTTATCTTGTACTTTATAGTGTTATCTGTGAGCCCACATTCTAGGCTGTGGAAGCCGCTCTGAGGGCAAGCTCAAGGGGTTGTTGTTTGTCCACTCTGCCTCCTACTGCCCCTTGATTCTGATGAGGAATGTTTAAAATCCCATCCTTATGCTGTGATTTCAGGAGCTGGGTCTGATCCGCAAACCAGCTTCCTTCATGACAAGCATCTGTGACGAGAGAGGTCAGGAACTGATCTATGCTGGGATGCCAATCACTGAGGTCTTCAAAGAAGAGATGGGCATTGGAGGGGTTCTGGGCCTGCTCTGGTTTCAACGGAGGTGAGGCAGCTTTTTGTGAAAGCTCCTAAATTCTTTGTCTTGAAGTTTTGCTGTTTATTGATAGAATTCTAAGCCCAAAAGTAACTCCAGGGTTCCTTTGTGGATGTAGATTCATTGGACGTGCCATCTCTGTATCCCCTCCTCTGACACCACTTCAGCATTTCAAGGCTTCATACAGTATGTTTTAGTCCTGGGATGAAGTTTTCCATAATTTCTGTGGTGCATTGAGGAAAATCATCTGTTCTAGGCCTGCTTCACACTCTCTGATTACTTGCTTATTTTAATTGTCACTTCCACTCTGGGGAGGTTGGGGAGTGTAAAAACATTTGCTATCCAGCCTACAGGGAACCTTCTGAGTGGCAGAATTTTGCTGCCTTCATCTGATCTTGCTTCCACGAGAGGCACTTTGGCACTGGCTGTGGTCTCTGGCTCAGCAGAACGGGGTGAGCAGAACCGTAGCGCAGCCCCGGGGCTCTCGGGGGGGTCCCACAGAGCTCACGGATCAGCCAGCTGAGGGTGCACAGACTCGGGCTCCAAAGTGACTCTCAGCTCTGAGCTAAACGGCTCCTGTGGAAACCCAACACAAATCTGATCTCTGGGAAAGATGTCAGGAGGTGCTGATGCGTGTTGTGACCCTACAGCTCCTCCTCTCTCTTCTTTCAAGCATATGCCTAAACCAGAAATCACTGTCCAGTAAGCACCAAGTGTCTTGTCACTCGGTTTTCTTTACAATAAATGACTGTGGTCTCTTCCTGGCCCAGGTTACCAAGGTACGCCTGCCAGTTCATCGAGATGTGTTTGATGGTGACGGCAGATCACGGGCCTGCTGTGTCGGGAGCCCACAACACCATTGTCTGCGCGAGAGCTGGAAAAGACCTCGTCTCGAGCCTCACTTCGGGCCTTCTTACTATTGTATGTACTGAATCTCTAGAAGATTGAGCTTTGCTACTCATTGCTCTGTCCAGGTTTTATTACTGTTACTTTAAGATACAGATTGGCTGCAGGGCCATGGATGGGTTGTGCGTGTTCACTCGTGCTTTGAATTTCTGTTGAATTCAACTCTGATAGCTTGATGTTCTAGGCTTAAAACCTGCTTCACTTCTCTAGTAAGCAAGACGATGCTGATGTCTCTCATTTGAGCATAGAAATATTTTGTAGAGGCCAAATTGTCCCTATATGGTTGCCTAGTCTCTTCCAACACTGCCAAGTAAAAATATGAATAAAACAGACTTTAGATTGCATTTTCCCCCACGCTCTGTCTCCAGTGGAGATGCGTTGGCTGCATATTGACACTTGTGTTGAGTTACAAACAGATGCTTTATCTCAGACGCCTGCCTGACTTTAAATTAATCAATGCCACACTGATAGGCAGGGCAAATGGAGAAGATAACCTTGTTTAGTACCTTAACTGTGCAGCCCTTTGCTATAATTCTCTTTGTGCACTGCACCCAGGGTGACCGGTTTGGTGGAGCACTGGATGCTGCAGCTAAAATGTTCAGCAAAGCCTTTGACAGTGGGATTATCCCCATGGAGTTTGTCAATAAGATGAAGAAGGAAGGGAAACTGATCATGGGCATTGGACACCGAGTCAAATCGGTAAGGAAATGTTAGTACAAACTGGAGGTTTGTTTAGAGGGGTGAGGGAGAGAGGGGAAAAAACAAACCAAAAAGGAAAGAAAACTAGCAACTTTCGGTCAATTGCTGCCTCTGAATTCTCAGGAATTACAAATACAAAACCTACAAATAATAAAGCTTACGGCAAGTACCTGTGCAAGGGGCAACATCAGTGACTGTAATGTCTTCTTAACTTGCAGATAAATAACCCAGACATGAGAGTTCAGATCCTCAAAGACTACGTGAAGCAGCATTTCCCTGCCACCCCACTGCTGGACTATGCACTTGAAGTAGAGAAAATTACAACTTCTAAGGTGAAATGCACTAGCATTCATCTCCTCTTGAGCACTTTTCTTACTGGGGGACAAGTGACATGGGGTTTATGCTGTATTTTATTTGCAATGCTTCATAAATTGTTCCTGGGCCAAGGCCAACTACAGCTTGGTAAGGCTGAAGACACTTGTTGGACACCAGGAAAACGCTGAACAAACCAAGCCCACAGTGTACCTGGCAGTGCTGTATTCCCTCAGCGTGAGGCAGAGGTAGCACACCTGATGTGCTGTGCCAGATAATCTCTGTGGTTTGAACCAGATGCAGGCCCGTTGGTTGGGGCTGCTCTTCCATCATTCGCATTAAGTGTGGATCTCACTCGCGCTGCTGAACAGCAGCGTCTGACGCTGGGCTTGTGTGCCCGTAATTACAGGCAACCCTCAAATTACTCGTGAGGATGGAAGCTGCCAGGTGAATGCCATTTCCCACTATTAACATCTTCATCGGGGTGTGTTTTTATTTCCTGCAGAAACCAAATCTTATCCTGAATGTAGATGGCTTTATTGGCGTTGCCTTTGTAGATGTACTCAGGAACTGCGGCTCTTTCACACGGTAAGTAGGTCGTGGGCTCTTCTCTTAGGTCCTGCTCCTGTGGCAGTGATGGGAGCTCATGTGGGGCCGGGATTTCCAAAGGATGTTCTGAAGGAAATGTAGCCTGGACTTGGAGGAAGGAAGCTTTCACATGAATTTAGTGTCACTACTAGCACTAGAGCAGACTTCACAGCCCTTCTAAAATTGGTTCCTTAAATAGATCGCCATGATGAACTATTAATTTTTTTCACTTGTAGGGAAGAAGCAGATGAGTATATCGATATAGGAGCTCTTAACGGCATCTTTGTGCTAGGCAGGAGTATGGGATTCATTGGTAAGTTTGCCATCTTTCTGCCCCTTCCCAGAAATCAAATTAATACATGCAGAAATTCAAGTTATTTCAAGGAAAGTAAGATGAGAAGCAGAAACTTTGTAACCCAAACCACTTTTGTTTTAGGACACTACCTGGATCAGAAGAGGTTGAAGCAAGGTCTGTACCGCCACCCATGGGATGACATATCCTACGTTTTACCGGAGCACATGACGATGTGAGAACCTGCAGCGTTGCCTCGGAACGTCCCTTCCAGGAGACAGGAGCTGGCACAGGACAGCCACAAATGGGACTGTGATGTATAAAGGCCACTGGTACATTGACATTGGGCTGCCTGGTCAAACTGTGCAAAGCAACTGTTTTATAAGAATAGCAGCTTACTCTAATAAAAACCAAAACTTGTGATATTCCATATGTTACCTGCTGTATTTAATACTGTCTCTCACCCCTTTTATTTTTTTTTTCTACTCATTTCATTTTGTTTCCAGAAAAGATATTAAGGGTTTTGGGAGGGGAGTTTTGCTCCATTAGTTGGTAACACGCTGTAACTTTTCCTGATAGAGGGGAAAGAACCCATCATTCCCATGAACCATGACTTGGGCTTTTTTGGTTGTTTGTTGTTTTTCAGTTTGTTTACTGTGTTCTCATCCTCAGTCTGATTGTATCCTGAATAGTGGGACCACTGCTTATGTATAACCAATGTTACTCAACGCTGCTGTAGTAATTTAAAGTGTAAAGTTGTAACATACTGCTGTTAAAACTGTGAAACTACATGTATTCCAGTGTCTGTATTTATGCAACCAACTTCTCATTTGCTATTAGATTGCTGGTATATGGAATGTCACTCATATTATCTGCAGATGCAAAAATAATCTCAGTAATAACTTCAGCGTCCTTGTCTGTGTATTGAAACATAACTCAAATAAATGATACACTACTAATTTATTCTTTTTTCCACTTCTGGCTTCTAAAAGTTGGTCCCAAGTTGCGTCTGCCGGAGTGTGTGACAGGCAGCAATCTCACAGAATTCCCCTCGTGGTGTGTGTTCTGGTGGATCCAAGTGGGGGGGAATACAACCCCAAAACCATACAGAGTTAACCTGTCGTGTTACGTGTGTGTCAAGATGAAATTTAACAAGTGAGAGAAGTAATTATAATTGATACAGCATTATATAAGAGATAGGGAGCTGTATCATGTTGTATAGTAAAGGTTGAAACAATCAGTTCATTCCAGTTCACACACACGCGTTTAGAAAAAGTACCTCAGGTGGAGCGAGTGAATCCTCCTGTGAAGCCCCTTCCCCGGGCCCTGCCCGAGAGCGGCGTTAAGGAGAAAAGAATGAACCGGGGAGCTCGAGGCGCCGAGGGAAGCTACGGGTGTCGCTTCTGGTACCGCTGCCGTTTGGCAAAGCCGCCCCCTTCCCTCACAGCTCACCCGAGCTCCCGGAGGGGCTCTGCCCGCCGCACCGCTGTCACCAGGGACAGGACAGGCCTCCGTCCCGGCGTGGGGCAGCCCCACAGCTCCCTCCCGACGGGTTCTCCGCGCTCGCTCCCTCGGGGAGCAGGAACCCCCTGGCGCCGTGCTGCCCCAAACGCCCCCTCTGCTCGCTGGGGAGCGAGCGGGACGCTCACCTCGGTCACAGCCCTGCTCCCCCAGCTGACGGCGGCCCGGCCCGAGGGGACGGGGGGGGCCCCACGCTTGTGCCAGCCCCCCCC
>VXAK01005065.1:0-93035 GCA_013399435.1 Arenaria interpres
GGGGTGGGGGGAGACACGACACGCAAGTTGTAGGGTGGCTACCGGGTCCCTGAAGGCCACCAGCCTCCTCTCCTCGGGAGTCACCCCCGTTCGGGGGTGCGGGCGGGGAGGGCCGTTTGCCACCCACCCTTGGCCCGTCTGTCCTCTCTGCCCCCCTGCCTCTCCAAAAGGGACGGGATGAGCAACTGATTCATCTCTTAGACCCCCCCGGTTTTGTTTTTTTTTTTCTTTTTTTGCGCCTCTGGAATATTTCAGAAGCGTGGCCTCTCCCTCCCTAAAATAGAGCAGCGGGATAGTTCAGCCACGTCGCTGGAATATCTGAATAGGAATGGCAGGGAGACTGTGATAGGGCACTGTTACGTTAAAATATGAGATTAAATATAGCCCCTTCAACTTTGTTAATTAAAGAGAAGTCATATGGACAGCTGAAAAATCAGCCTTCTGTCTCTTAAATGTACACGGTAAGTATAAAGCTGCCTTTTGGAAATTAGCTTTTACTGATATATACCCCAGATTTCAAGAAATGACTACAGCATGCATTACTGTATTTTTCAAAGAGTGCTAAGCACACAGAAATCAAACTTTGGAAGGTGAAGAGCACACATCAAACCCATTTGGCTTGTTATTTTGCATGTTATCACACATTACAAGAGTCTTTAATTACATCATCACATAATGGTTCTTGACTAATACACATTTGCTCTGCAGTCTCTGTTACACTGGTATATCTGTACTTTAATTTCTGTTCCTTTTGTAACCCCATATTAATTTCGTTCTCATTACAATCCATATGATCTTTATTGCCTTAGACTTTTAATGCAAATTGCTTCTTTCTCGAGGTATCTTTTAATAATTCAGTCAGCACCTATATATAATACAATATATCCACTTAAGATTACCTTGTCAGCAGAGAAGGTGCTTAATAATGAAGCTAATTTAGCTGCAGGTTGGTGGTTTATATATACCAACAAGTTTCCACTGTTATTCTATTTATAGTTACATCTCTAATAGAATGGTTCGATGTGTACTTTAAGCTACTTTAATTGAGTCTGTTTGGCATATACAAGTCTAAAAGACACTACAAATTTATAATGGAGGTTATAGCGTGCTACACGAGTGCTGGCACGGGAACCACTGTGCTCCTGGAGCCAAAATCCAAACCTAAACAGCTTGGAGCGCGGTAAGAGTGTAACTCAAAGGTGTCAGATTCAGGATGGGATGGAATAAAATGGAGAAGATCAAGGTCCAACGTACTGGCAGGGCAGACGGTGCCTCTGAGCAATGCAGTAGATATTTAAGAACATAAATGGTGTTAGTCTAGCTGTACATCGTCTTGAAGAGGTCGTGGTAGCCTGCTTGGAGGAGGTAACTGCTGGGGCCAAGTGTCCATACACTGTCTCCTCCCTGCCCCAGATGCAGGACAAATTTTCTGGTATGTTTACCCTCAGGCGCTTCACTCAGGAGCAGAATTTGACCAAAGATGTTAATCCACCGCCTAGCAAGGCTCCAGTTCACCACAGCGGGCTGTGGATCGGACCTGTCAATCTGAAAGTTGTTCAGTTAGCAAGATATTTGGTTGTGATGGGGAGAGTTTTACACTTTCTTCCCTTTATTTTTCTGTTTTGCCTCTTTCCTCTCGCCTCTCCTTTCCTCTCCTTTTCTGTTTCTTTTGTTTGGTTGATTTGGGTTTCTCTTCTTGGATTCAGCTACTGTTGCATTTGTGAGGGGAATAATACTCTTTCCCACAGATTTTCATGTTAGCGATAGCTGTTAGTTAAATGAAGGCAGTGCAATAGATGAACGTTTAAATTTAAATTAAGGCTGTTTGATACTTCCAGAGGAATGTCTTCTGTTTTGTTTTCTCACTTAAAAGATTACAAATGGAAAGGATCCCAAATAATATGCAAGCGCTGAAGAAATTGCTTCCAAGAAACAGAACCAAATTTCCTCTTTGTTAGACTGGCATAGAAGCTATGGAGCTGTACCGGGGCCAGGAGAGTTTGTATACACACGGTGTACAAACCAGCATGCATTCAGCAAGCCAATGTTGTTACTAAGCCTCAGAAATTATTAATTAAAAAATATAATTGAAGGGCAAAATTGTGATCACAGACATCAATACATATTTCATAAGCCGAGTGCAGACACGTTCATTTCTCATGTAAAGCTACTTTTTCTCTGAAGGAGATTTTATTCTTGGCTTCCTTTTTCTCTGCCTTTCTTTAGAGAAAACATTTTTATGGGTATCACAAGTACTGCTTTTGCTTTGTTCTGAATTGCAGTTGCTCTTTCCTTTCCCCCTTCCCCCCCGCCCCTTACAATATCAAATCACCGTTGTCTACTTTAGAAATACTTCTCTTTTTTTGTCTTTCTGTTTTTTCGTTGTCGACTGTTATCAACTCAAACCTAAATGTCCAGGAGATATGTTTCTGGGTTCCAACCCTCTTATCTTTAAAGTATGTATTTATTTCTTCAGGTTCCTAACCATGATGTTTTTCTTAGCTATATAGTCCTCTTTAGCTATATAGCAGAGACAGCCCTATCAAAACACGCTCGAGCTCTTGCTTGTAGTTCTCTCATTTCACCATTAGAAGATCATTATACTCTGCAGGTCTAATCAATTTTTGCTTGCGTTCATTCCAAACTATTCCCAAATCTATTTTCTTTTGTTTGGCAATACTTTTGACAATTGCAGTTTGGTGCTCGATGTGTCTGCATTTTCTTCTAGCTCAGAGTAACTGAAGCCTTAGAATGAGTTCATAGTACCTGGATTTGACACCCTGTGGCAGTATTTGAGATAAAAGCTCGCCTTGCTTATCGTACTCACTCCATGGAGGAGCGGTTCTCCATCATGAAAGAGCTTTGTAGAACCCTGCTGGCCCAGCAGGGCTTGCAACGGACCTGTCTCTCCTGCCCAGCAGAGCTCCTGAGCAGCCCCCCTTAGAAATAAATGAAGTCCTAAGCCGTAAGTTCTCCGGTGACCTCTTCCAGAAGGTCTGGTGAATCTGCTAGCAGGTTTGCTTCCGTCCTTGTCCTCTTCCTCTTCCTTCCCTTTTCCTTCCTCCTTCTTCCCTTTTCCTTCCTATACACATTTTATTTGTCTCCCACAGGCACCCAATGCCTTTTACTGCACTGTGCTTCTCTCTGTCTTGATGTGCCTGACGTAAAGCTGGGGTGACTTGATGGAGAATCACAGAATAATATGGGGTTGGAAGGGACCTCTGGAGATCATCTAGTCCAACCCCTCTGCCAAAGCAGGTCCACCCAGAGAGGGTTGCACAGGAACATGTCCAGGCAGGTTTTGAATGTATCCAGAGAGGGAGAGAACTGGTGAATCTGGTGAACACCTATTTTCTCATTCACTCTGAGATGGCCTCGCTACTGTGCCTTCCATACATCTGATTTCAACTAGTTTTCAATGTTAAAATAGTGCCCTCAGGCACACATGCACCTGCAATCAATTGGTTTAGAACCAGCAAGTGAGAATTATTCTACAAAATGTTCACAAGTGTTAGATGTTTTCAGTAGATTCATGTTTAAACTACGTACACAGTTGTCAGAAGAAGTTGTAGTATAGGCTATATGTTTAATATTTACACATTATAGTACTTAATTGCCTTTTTCCCCAAATAGCTTCATTCACAACAGGCACATGCCATTCTATGCTCTGATAACTGAGACACTTCATTGCAAAGGGAGAAGGCATTTGCTTTCGATGAAGCCAATATTTCAGCAAATTAACATAAGCACAAATCAGAAATACATCGGTAAATTGGTCCACTGTTTAGAAAATTAACATTAAAATACTATTTATTTTTTAAATGTATCGAATAGAAACAGTTACTGCTTGCTTGCTTTAGCTTGAGGTGATTTATTTATAGGCCTACATGTAGATTCACGTAGAAACATTTTTGAACTATAAACTTGCCTTTAAAATTGAGAAGAGCAGCATGAATCAAGTATCTCCATATGCTAGCCCACTTTTACAATTGCAAAAAATACTCTGGAATGTTCCCTGATCTCAAAAATTACTTTGCTTTATAATATCCTGATGCTGATATGTGCATTTTGTACACCTAAATCTCTTTTCTGTAGCGTGCGAGGGTTCATGTGAAAATGTCAAGACATATGTACCCACCAGATGAGATCTGGAAGGGAAGAGATGCAACATATCAGGCTTCTTAGGTGCACACCAAACTTTAAGTAGCCTCTAAATCAAACTTAGTGGGACTGTTTATATACTTCCGGTTTAGGCATATAGTTACATTGTAGCCACCTATTTAAATTTCCTGGTGAATTAAGGCTGTGGTTTCTTTTATTTTATTCCCAGAATGTCTGAATATTAAAAACATGAAAATACATTCAACTCTACAGTCTAAATAAAAAGATAAATAAATAAATGCCAGGTTTAAGCAGCCAGAAGGAACTGAGAACAGCCCTGCTTTGATGACGGCATATGGATTTTAATGTTAAGTATGAAAGAAGAAATTATTTCTTATAATTTTTGAAAAACTTAACTCAGTGTTTCTAAATTTTATGTTTATTATTTAGAAATGGATGTCAGTTACCTTCAAGTTACTTCATGGTATGTATTTTAAAATATTTTCAAATAGAGACATAAATATATAGTGAGCGATGGCAGAAGCCATAGATATACGGGAAGTCATCCCGGGAAGCGAGTTTCCAGCCAGGCTTTGTACAATGCCGACAACTCTTTCACTGCCATTGAGCATACAGAGACCAACCAACAACCAAGCACATCCCGTTTTATCATAAATGGAAAAGGCTTTTATGGAATGCCTAAGAGGATGTTAACATGCCCTATGACAATGAATCTAAGATGTAATTAAGAATTTTCAAAAGTTTGAAGAAGAAAATGAAAAGTCCCGTTTTCTTTCCCCTTTTTGCTTCACCTGTTTTAAAACTAATTCATGCCACTCAAAAGAATTGTAAAACGAAGATTCAGCCACAGCACTGAAAGTTATGACGCTGCTTTGCGCTGCTCAGTACGGAGGTGTTTACGGACTTTTCCAGAATATTGCTGTTCCTCATGGAGGAGGAGAAGTCCAAGGGACCATTTTAAATTGATGTGTGAGCAGAGGATGTTTATATCTGCAAACAGATTTATAAATACTAACAACCCACCAGGACTAGATGTTATTCATCCAAGACTTCTAAAGGAACTCAAAGGAGCACTTGGTACCTCCTTTTTTCTTATTCTCATTCCTTTTCCACAACTGACAAACTACAGGATGGATAGATACAATGTAACTGCTCATATGTACTTAAGAGGAGAGAATCCTTTCTTTTGTATGAGTTTCAGCAAGGCAGTACACTTGGAGCTGCTGGGAGAACATTAAATGGTCCAATGAACCAGTCAGAACATTTTTTTCAAATCCATAACATCATCAGCAAAAGAAACTGAGATGCTTAAGGGCTTAAATGGGCAGAAATATGTCACCTAGATCAATCTAATAATAGATATAAAAGCACACCAGGAGAAGTGGAAAAGGAAGGAAAGATAGAGTTAACTAATACTGGACCCTAAATAGACACTATCAGACTCTGTTACGTCTAAGAGTCTGTGTTATGGTCTTCAGGCTCTATCTATATTTTAGCACCAGCTCCAGCTTGAGGCTTTCTCTACAGTACAAAATTAAATGTTCTTGCATTATCATCATCATCATCGCCATCATTATAGCAAAATCCTCTAGCCACTTCCTTTGCACAGATCTTCAAGGACAGGATGCAGCAGGGAGAGACAGTAGAAGTCAAACCCTTCTCTCCACTGCAGCCTTACCTCTTCCAGCTGATTGAGTTATTTCATGGCTCCTTCCAAGGCTCCCATGGGTGCCAAATGCCTGGGTTTCTTGTTGACCCAGGCAGTCTCTTTTCCACGCTACATCTCTCTTCCCCGTGGAGCCATCAGTGGTGTCGATGTCTGCCCAGGTTCTCCACAGGCAGGACAGGGTGCTGGGAGGAAAAAAGCAAGGCAGCAACCTTGCTGTGCAGCAACAACAGAGCGCACATGAGGTGGCACCTCTGTCATGTCTCTGGCGAGCAATTTTGTCGAAAAATTCTCCCATTTGCAAGGGATTTTGCAAGGGACAGAGATTAAGTGACTTCTGTGCCAAACACAGCAGACATCCCTGTGTACCATGTGGAAGAGGCAAGTTTGGGGTTTGGCACTAGTCACAAGCTAAATAAATATGCCAATGGCATGTCTTCCAAGCAAGACCTAAGAAGAGGGGTCTTACAGTCTTTATGTTTTCTTACCAAAGTGCAATCCCCTGCTAATATGTGCTGCAGGCACCCACCATGCTCTTGAAGCGAAGCCTTCTGCTGTGGTGGTCCTGTTAGTGAAAGGGCTGGGGTGTTTCCATGGCTCTGGGTCCAGGGAAGAGAATCCAGACCCTGATCTGTACACTGGATAGGTAGAGGAAATAATTTGCAAATACAGAAGGCAGCTGCTGAAGGAGGGCATCCATGTAATGAGAAACAGATTAGGAAGGCATCATTTACACTTGATAAATCAGAAATGGCATCAAAGAGAGCTAATATTACAAACTATTAATGAAAGACATACTAATGAAACAAATCACATAATAGATCACAACGAAGTGATTCAGTGTAATGAATACTGATACTGAGTAAGTGAACTGTGCGCTCTGGGGATACAATTTCAAATCCATTCCAGTGTGTGTGGTAGCTCTATGTGGAAAAAGAGAACTTTTAGAAGAAGTTGACTCTCTTCCATTGCTCACTCTGATCACATCCACACCTTACATTAGCTCTCCCTTTGATGACGTATACAGTAGATAAAAATGAAATTGCCTGCCAAGACCCATAATATGTGTTTATTATTTTTTTGTGTCAAACAACTGGAATCTCATCACCCATGCAGATATTGGCCAACATTCCTCATTTCACAGAATAATGTAAATAAACTTTAAACATATTAAAAAGATAGCCAGACAATGTTTCACCATCACAGATTAGAAATTAATTTAATTCTTATAATTATAGAAAGCACATTGCTGCTACAGAACATGGTAGTGCCTTGAGGGTGAAACGGGTCTAAAACTCAGATCTTCATGCAGATTTTAAATTTTGGAGGTACCAAAGATTCTTGATTAAACAGAGGGATGCTCTATGTAGCTTATATACGGTATTTGTATTCTGATCACACACACGAAACTTCAGGTGGTGTGCAAGTTGTGATTTCATTTCAGACTCGTCTGTATCTTAAACCCTTCCTGAGTCAATTCTGGCAATGTCAAAACCTACCAAATCAAACATTAATTTGTGCCTTTCTAGATAAGTATGTTTCTATTTATTGTGTTTTTTCAAGAAGACCTGGGCCTTTTTTCTTTGTTTTCTTTTTCTTTTCTTTGTTTTCTTTGTGGGTTTTTTTTTGTTTTTGTTTAAGTAAAGGCATTCACACATATAGCCCTGGAAAGCTGGTTAAGGTGGCTAAGAGTGGGCACTGCAAAAGTCATTAAGCTGAGCAGGGAGCTGCCTGAGCCTGCCAGTGAGCTATTGCAGTGGTACTGATAACAGCCTCTCTTAAGACACCCTTTGGATCTAAAGGTTCTCAGCTGAGCTTCTGGCTCAGCTACAAGATTCTACAATCAAATGTCAGCGGGAGGCTGACTGACACAGGGCAAACTCCTGAATAACAAATTCTTTATTAGCCTCTGTTACGGTCTTATAGAAAAAGGAGGCGATATGTGGTAAGGCTGAAGCGTTGTGCAGTTTGTTCAAAATATGATTTTGAGAACATCTAAATTTCAGTAGATGTTAAAATTGAAACAGATTTATCAAATTAATAAATATTGATAGATGTGACCAAAGAGCTACATTTAACTTACCCACAAATTATTACTGAAACAAAAATGTTTGAGTATGCTACTACACAAGCCTACCATTATGAATGCTCAGATCAAATTCACAGAGCCATGTTACAAATTCAAATTTTTGTTTTCTAAATTTCAGTCATGCAACATTTTTGAGCATCTCTAATAGGATCGGAATGCTGTGTTCACATTAGACGTGTTTAATTTACTGTGATGTTTTTAATGCATTGTTTTGACATTCCTTCACAGTAATTACAATACCTTCAAAATGATAAAATACAAGTAAATCAAATCCGCGTGAATTTGGAGAAGTAACACGCTCAGAAAGAATCAGAAATCAAGCAGCTGTGGATAAAGTTGCACTACGGTGCGGCCATCACTTTCGTCCTCAGCAAGCCACCTTAAGGGAAAAACATAAACATCTGTCAGCGGTACAAAACATATAAAACTTAACAAACAAATCATGAGAGCCTGCCTCTGCACCTTTGGATTTCTAGAAGAGTTTTTATGTTGTTTTACACAGAAGCAGTAGCCAGTTTGTAGAAAATAGTGATTTTTAATATATTTTTTTAGATCTATATATGCTAATTTAGAAGTGTAATTAACTTCAGAAATATATTTATGAAATATACATTAATTTCCTTTGTTGGTTATATAGGTTGCAAGTAGATTGTTTCATTGAGTGGCATAAAATCAGAATAATTTAGAGTAAGGGCACCTGTTCTGGAATAGTGGGTTGAAGTATTCCATTCCAGGGACTGTTTATTTCTCATTATCTCTTGATATGAGACAAACACTGAGTTGCATGGTGGCCCCAGTCGCTGCTCTGTAAGAGCCTATGGAGGTTTTACTATTGACTATATGGGGAAATGAGCCTGAGTGCAAAGCTCAGGTAGATTGATGAGAACTGGAACCCTGGAGGCAATGATACTCATTTCCAAAGAGAGTTAAAAAGCTTCTAACACTTCTGCAAGGCTTATGATGGACTATCTGATGTGATGTCTACTAAGGATCTAGTATGGGAGGGATTCCCAGCCAGTATAGCATTAATGTAGCTCACATTTGAAGTTGCGCCATTGAACAGCTTGGAGATATGGCTGAAGCTAAACAGTTCCAGGCTGAAACGCTGAAACACAACTAATCTTGGCAGATAAAATTGCTCATGGAAGTCCCAGAGCCGAGGAAAGATGTGACTTGTAAGCTAGACAACACATATTTAAATGGGTTAGTAAAGGATGCCCACCTCCTTTCAGGTTGATCAGTAATGAATATCATTTAGACACAGCTTTTGTTTTAGAAGAGTCCTTCCTTTGTGAGAGAATAAACCTATTCCCTCTTTACACAGTAGGCCGTGAGGTGAGAAGCTCCATGTCTGAGCTGGAATAGGGACATGAACTTATAGTTTCCCAGGAGTGCTCCATAGCCTCTGGGTCACTGGATACTCTGGGGTGGACCTCCTTATCTCTCTTATTGAAATTCTTCCATTTTGAGTAAGTAGATATACATTAGGGTAAGGACATGGCTCTAACCCACCAAGGTCCCAGTTAAATGTCCTAGTCAGCAATCTGTAGAATCAATCTCTGTCAGTCACTTCCCCACATCAATGACGTGATTCAAGTTCTTGCTCCAAATGGGTCTCTTACATACCTTTGTGTTTTTACCATGAGGCTTTAAATAAAATTGGAAAAAAAATATCTGTCGAAAATAAAATGTTTGTTGCAAGCTGCCTTTTTGAAGAATCTTCCTCTGACTGGCTGGTGTGGTCTGACAACTCTTACAAGCAAAAGAGGTGGAGTGACATCAGCTGAAAATCCCATCATGGATTGTGTTGCACACCTGAGTGATACTGTGGTCTAAGGAATTTTGCTCATGCCCACTGTCCTAAATTTAGGTATCTAGAAGATTAGATTGTACCTGAGCATGTGTTTAGAAGTTTAACGAAAAAAAGCTTAATGTTGTTGAAAGAAGTTCCATGTTGTTGAGGTTGGTAACAGCTACAGATTCTCATTACTTAATCTGTAGAGTCCAACTGACTATCCAAGAACTTAAAAAAATTTGGGGTTTTGGGGTACAGGGTTGGGATTTGGCTTCCATGAACTGTCAAGTTTACAGAAACATTTAGGGGAAGGATAAAATTAAATATTCTTGGCTACCATTTTAATTTTCAAACCACTGGGTAACATCCCTCTTTCTAGATTTAGGGAACTTGTCAGTTTTCACACTTGTCTGTTCGCCAGATACCTTAAAAATCTACTTTACACTCAGAAATAGATTAATGTGTTTGTTGCTTCTGTTGTTTATTCTGAAATTTTTTAAACTATAAACTGTAGTGACTGGAGGGACTGTAGTGAACAGTCCCTCCAAATATACCTTTAAATTTAATTACCAATTTCTGAAAGTATATTCTTTCAGTTTGAGGCAGACCGAAGTGGATTTTCTTTTGGTGCATTAGAAGCCCGTTAGCCCAGCACCACTTTATCCAAATAAATGCCAAAATGTAGATCATTATCCTCTTACATTACAATATAAAAAGGTTTCTTTTATCTTTACCCTGTTTGCTGAATGTGTCTTAGACCCATACTAAGCAGACACTGAAACAGAAGGATTCTAATGTTGCTTTTGCTTAATAAAATAGATACACTACTTTTTCTCCGGTTTTGTATCTATACCACCATAACCTACCATCCTCCCACCATCATATATTTCTGATTCCCTCCGTTGCCTGTTTGCCTACCCATGATGTGTTTGTCAGAGCTACATACGTGCCAATAGCTGTGTGATGGTTCACCAGACGGCTTCTACCCCTTGAAAATGGCATACTAATATCTTCTCTTGGCAAAAGCACTAAATTGTGTCTCTCCCTTCTATAGTCATCCAGTTTTAGTAACTTGGAAAAACATAGTGTCTTCCTCTAAGTATTCTTCTCACAAATTAGATTGAAATTGGCGAAAGCGTTGAAAAGTTACTGGAGATGATAGTTACCAAGTAACTGATAGGAACACGGTTAAAAAATTCTCACTGTTTTAGGAAACCAAAAGAGAAACAACTGAGAGACTAAAAAGACTACTACTAATTCTTGTTATAAAGAAAACAGCACTTACAGAGTGGTGATGAACTGATCTACTCACCTGTTACAGTTGAAGCAATACACTGAATTCTTAGATGCGTCTGTGATTTCTACTTTTTCTAGAAACCAGCCACTCGCTGTAAAAGGAAAACAACAAAAAAAGAGAACAAATTTAATATAACCAAAACACAAATGAAGCATAAGAAAGGTTTCTGATTTCATTTCCAAACCCTGTGTCATTCAGTACATCCTAATGTATTCAATATCAATAATAAAACTGAAATGTAGATGATTCAAATTACTACCAACTTCTCTCAATTTTACAGAGAAGGTCTTTGATATTTTTGACAGAAAATATAAAGGAAGATTTTTATTACAACTTAACTCATTTTTCCATATTAAACAGAACAAGCAGTAAGACAAATGAAACAGAGTGCATGGTAATATTGAATAAATTCTTGAAATCCCATTTTGCCCTTTTTTGATACTCTGAAGTGCACTCAAAGTACACCCCTGGTGGGCTTTGATCTTCAGTGTCCACCAAAACAATAAAAACAGATAGACTTTGTCAGTAGATGTAATTCTTTAATGATAACCCAAGCCCTTAAACAGTAGGAAAGCAGAAATTCTGCTACTTCTTTCTAATTAATATATTTATACTTATATAAACCAAGTGGTCAAGTCTGAATTCTTCTCATATCCATATTTCTCCAGCAGTCATGATTCAGAATAGCATCTCCATTTAGGCCAACACACTCATCTGTTTTAGCTTTAACAATGTATTTAATATTCTACTATAATTTCCTGTTTTGTTGTGTGAAAAATACCTGCATATTTGTGCTATAGAATTTTATTTCATAGAATATTAAAATATGAAGATTTAAAAAAAAACCCCTTTATTATAGATATACAATATTTGTGCTGACATTTTTAGTCATGTTTGCCAATGCAAATACTTATTGACAACATTTAAAAACTAATTAGGATTTACTTCTAGTAGCTGAAACCCTTTTGGTATTCCCTGCATGTCCTAGTGATAAAATACTACATTCTAACAAATTATTTTGGTTTTCAAATACTTGGACAAAGTATTAAGTAGGCTAAAACCAATAAAAATATTTTTATTTGTAAATAGGCTAAAAATGTAATATAAATTTTTTTGCAAATTCTACCAATTTAGATAAAACATAAGGGCATTGCGATGTTTCTCACTTTTCATGCACATTTTCAAACAATTAGTTAGTATAACTAAGCCATAAAGGTGTCTACATTTTTCATCTTCAATTTGCAGGAGTCATTTATTGATATTGTAAAGTACTTTTGGAACTTCTTTAATGAAATCTTGTGATTGGTTTAATATATCATAGGCTCTACTCGGAATATATGACCTTTCATGAAATCTCTGTAATTCAGAGTCAAGATTATCAGCAATAAAAATTTACAGTCTCTCAAATTTACACGGCTCTTTACAAATGAATATAAAGGTGTGTTTGCTCTCTTGAAAAATTTAAAATCTGATGCTTTATCCTTTGTTGATAAAGCCTCCAACAGACCTCACTGAAATCTCCAGGTACAGAGAAATCTAGAGGCAGCTAGGAAAGATTAGCAAACAGATGAAACATTTCAAAGAGGTGTTACATTTGAGGATGCTGGGGAGGATAACAGCTGATGTGACAAAAGACACTTGCAGATATTTTCAGAGGAAAATTTGGAGGAAGGTGGTCACGGATGTAAGATGAATCAACACACACCAGCTGTGCTGGAAAGGCACTGTTAGCAGCTCTGCGATGTTGATGAGGACAAAGAGAGGAAAGATAATCACATTGTTGATGGTTTGGGACCCAGGAAATAAAAGTTCAACCTACATTTCCCCCGCAGACTTCTGTGCAACTCTCAGCACGCCAGAAGTCTGCCGCTGTGGAGTTCCCTTCCCAGATCAGTTCTTAGTTGGATTGTGTGCATGTACAGCAGCTAACACGAGCAAGATGAAAGTCAGCAGGAGGATTTTATTTGTTTTAGGTATTTCTACAGGTGTGGTGGTAGTTCTTTTTGAGTTTTCAATACCATAACATGTTCAACATGACTGGATAGTTAGAAAAAAACCTGCTCAACTTTGCCTCAATAGGAACTGCTATTTGCAAAATTTTGCTTGGTTCATCCTGGATATGATAAACACTTGCCACCTTGTAGTGGCTCATGCACTTAGATAAATCAGGATATATTAAACCTAAACCCATTCCTTTTAGGCACCTGACTAGAATATCTCAATACAATCAGACATTTTTGACCCAAGCTGTGCATTGTCTGCGCATCCCGTTTATATATTTGTGTATCTCTAGGGTTCTTTAGCACCGCTAAATGTAAGATCAAAATATTGTATGCCCTCGTCTCCCATCTTATTTTTGGTAAGATTCAGGTTTTAGAGGTTATGTGTAATACACTGTACATAGAAACAGTTTCCATCATCATGTGTGGATACGTACTGTAGCCCCGTTGTAACTTAACATCAGGGCAAGACCTGGTGCCCACCAGTGTTCGTCTCATAGTTCAGCTTCCACAAGAAGAAAAGCTCTGTGTGTGTCAGAGGGAGCTACAGCATGCTTTGACCAGAGTCCCAAACTTGCCCAGACATTTCTTAGGTAATGTTCAAAGCATGGAAAGTTTAGCCTGCAGTTTGAAAATTCAATCCTACGTTATTTAAGGCATCTAATAGGAGTTTTGGCTGAGCAATGTTTGAAGGATAAAACCTTCTGAGGTTTATGCTAACTAGATCTCTGCTGAAAAAAAAAAATCGAGGTAAAGTCAAGCAAAATGTGATAGAGACTGAGGGGGTGTAAGCAAGAGCAGTCAAACTGACCTCATCTGTATACAGATTTGTATTAGCTAGCTCAAGCAGTAGCATGACTTCAAAAACCTTTCTAAGTGACAGGCAGATATTTAAGCAGAAGATTTTTACAAGGCTATTGCACTCGTGCGATATACTCACCAAATCCTTTCCCATCATGACCAATTTCAATTGAGTGTAGGCTGCCTAATTTTTTTGTCGTAATCTTGAATGTATCAACCTTTAATATTAAAAAACAGTTATTAAAAATAATATACCAGTGTCTGGAAACTTATACATCTGTTTAGGTCAGTTTTGAGACTAATTCAAGTGCAATACCACCAATTCAAAATAGGTGACTGACACCTGATGTGGTTTATTTTCCTTACTGAAGATCTGTGGCTCAGATCATCTCCTACTATGGCTCAGTTTAAACATAAAAGATTCACTTTTCAACTTATAATAGGACAATCCCTACCTCTTTCCTGACTTTCATTTACTAGAAAAATACTTCTCCTTGCTTACAAATTCTCAACTGATACCGTTAAAAAAACTAAAATGTTTTCAGTATACAATACATAAATTCAAGAACATAAAAGATAAAGGCTTTTATTACACGTACCATTATCTCTCTCAAATACTCTGTATTTAAATTTAAAATACTAACTTGTTCCATATTACAGATTTTTTCTAAAATGGGATCCTTTTTTCATAAGATGCTTGATATCATGGGCTACCCATTGGGTTAGCTGGATTGCTAATCGGATTTCTATGTATCTACTCATCTTTTTGAAAGACCAATGACACCTCCTGTGTAGTACCAGGCAAAAGGAAGTACTAGTCAAGACGCTTTCTTACTTACTTCTTGTGCCAATAGGTAACTAGATTTATTAACCTCCTCAGTATGGAGGAAAATACCTGAGTAAAGATCTTTTAGAAGATATTCATGGATGTGCTGGCTAAACAACTCAGAACAACTGCAAGTAAAAAGATGTTTAGTACCACTGAAGATAATGAGGTGAATCTCATAAGGAAGATATTTTAACTGGAGTTTTAATTATTCAGTCATTACTTTTCAAGAAATCCACAGGAGAAAGAAATGGAAAATATATTTATTTCTTGCCCCATAAGGGTAACCATCATTATACTCCATTGCACAGGTGGTGAGCAAATGGAGCAATTCCTTTGCCACAGTAATATGTTTATTAAAACAGAAGAACATTCTACGAAGATACTAGGACATCCTGTGGAGAATCAGCATTCTTATGCAAATATCTATATCTGAATGAGGGGTCTCTGAATAGCCTGAAGCATGATGGATACCAGGATCAGGTTGATGTGCATGGTTCCATTTTATCTGGTTATAGGCTTATACATTCGGTGAGGCTCACAGCATCAGTTTCCATGGCAAAGTAAAGTGATGGGATGTAAGAGACTGATGTATTCTCAAGCACAATGCTCAAAGTTTGTGCAACAGCAAGGGGTATTGCACGTACATACGCATGCACAGGCAATGCGCGTTGTGCATTTCAGATGAAGGGAATGCATAACTGGGCAGATGAGTGGGTGCAATATGAGCATGTATTTGGGACTAAGAGACAGAAGAGCAAGAGTCAGCTAGATACAATAGAAGTAAAATGTCCCTTGGTTACTCTGGTGAAAATACAAAGATAACTGAGACTGTATCTGGAAAGCAGGATAAATGCCTTAAGTTCTGTAAAGATCTTGCATAGATTTAAAATTTACTTTCCCAGTGCAGAAATGGACACATCCTATAAAATCTATGTACTCACCTTTCCTCTTTCAAAGGGGTCTTGATGCTCCAGTGGCTGAGAGAGTTGAAATACCTCAGATTTGTCCTCATTCCCAAATAAAATAACATGCACGTTGGCATCAGTCCCTGCTCCCCTTTGGTCACCTGTGTATACTTTAATAGTATACTCTGTCAGATTTCTTGTTTCACTTCCTTCTTTATGTAAGTTGTTATCTATGTCATTCTTTTGTTTGTCTCCTCTAATAACAAAAGATACTGGAATTTCTCTCTGTATTTCTGGTTTATTTGCATTCACAGAAAAAGTTCTGAAAAACAAAACCACATATATTTTTGTGGTAAGTAAATCATATGTTAAATCAAAAAATCCTATGAATTAATGTGGGACAGTTAAAGATATTTAAAAATATCCATTGATTGAACCATACCGTGACAGTTACCTTAATTCAATGCCCACTCAGTGTTTTCAACTATTATACTACAAAATGACTAAAAAATGACTAACTTTACATAATATACTTACTCATTCACTTCAAATACATAGATAGGATGCTCCTTTACAGCTTCTTTCAAATGCAATTTTTTAATGTCCACTTTGCAATCTACAAAGAAGGAAATAAAGTATAGTGAAAATGTTGTGCTGCATGTCTAGGAATTAGGTAGAGTCTGTTGTTGATATAATGGTGTCATTCCTACCGCATTAAAATATGATTTATTAATACCAGCAATTGACTTAAAAAATCTTGGAATCGTCATAACAGTCCTTATTTTGCTCTTATTTGAAACCCCAATTTAGAAATTTTGGAGTAAGCATTTCTTTGTCTTAGTGACACGAAGGAGTGTTGTCCTCACCATCCCTGGACAGGCATGCAGAAAAGACTCAGCATGACTCGGGCAGGCACAGTTGAGGAGGAAGAGCAGACATACATATCTGGTGTTTTCTCCTCAGTGACAGGTTGACAAGAGGGTTCGATCTCCATTCCACATGCAGCACAAAAAGGATCTCGTGAGATGGAAGATATGAAGGCAGTTCAGCAACTTACTGTATGCCTCTGATGTTCAAGTAGGATTGCTCTCTGACTTACACTTCCTTTTGAATTTTCTGCTGGGGACTTCAGCTACACACTGGCTATAACAGTGGCCTGGATCTCTTGTCACTAGTCAGTCATGAAGGCTATTCATTTTCCCTTCTCTTCCATTATTTGTCTCTTCAGCCCTGTTAGCAAACTGCATCCCAATATCTTCTACTGCTGTCCAAGTCCCTTTAATTATATCAACAGGAGTCTACATTAATAGGTTCAGCCTCCTGGGGAGAGCTCATGACCTGCCTGGACAGTGCATTGAGAGAGTGGGAAGCTTCAGGAAGGGGTCTCAAACGACCTGATCTTAAAAGAATACTTGAAGAAGCACAAACACACTAGAGCAACACCCTGCCTGGGCTGACCAGTTGTGCAGGGTACATGTCATAGAATCATAGAATGGTTAGAGTTGGAAGGGACCTTAAAGATCATCAAGTTCCAGCCCCCCTTCCATGGGCAGGGACGCCTCCCACCAGACCAGTTTGCTCAAAGCCCCATCCAGCCTGGCCTTGAACACCTCCAGGGATGGGCCAGCCACAACTTCCCTGGGCAACCTGTTCCAGTGCCTCACCACCCTCACAGGAAAGAATGTCTTCCTGATATCTAACCTAAATCTATCCTCTTTTAGTTTAAAAGAGTTACCCCTCGTTCTATCACTACACTCCCTGATAAAGAGTCCCTGCCTATCTCTCCTGTAGGATTCTTTCAGGTACTGAAAAGACATTATAAGGTCTCCCTGGAGCCTCCTCTTCTGCAGGCTGAACAACCCCAACTCTCTCAGCCTGCCCTCATACGAGAGGTGCTCCAGCCCTCTGGTCATCTTCACAGCCCTCCTCTGCACTTGCTTCAACAGGCCCATGTCCTTCTTATGTTGGTGGCTCCAGAGCTGGATACAGTACTCCGGGGGGGGTCTCACCAGAGCAGATTAGAGGGGCAGAATCATCTCCCTTGACGTGCTGACCACGCTTCTTTTGATGCAGCCCAGGATATGGTTGGCTTTCTGGGCTTTCAGTGCACATTGAAGGCTCATGTTGAGCTTCTCATCCACCAACACCCTCATCTGACTTTAGAAGAGCTTTTGTGTTTGTGGATTTTTCATTCAAAGTTTTGATACAAACTAGTCTCAGCCCAGACAAGTCTAGATGAATATGGACACCCTTACTTATCTAAAGTGCTTTATCATTTAAGTAACTTCTTTGGAAGAAATGTATGATACATCTGCCCAATCCTCTCTACATTACACACACAGAGCCAATGAGTCCCAAAGCCTCTCCTTTGTGATTCGTGGTTTCAAACCTGACCAGAAAAATCATGCCCATCATGCTCTCTGTGGTGCCCTTTGGCAACATGCAATTCCCATGTTCAGTGACTGTCAGTCAGACAGGTGGTCATAGTTAACTTTCATAACTGTGGGAAACAAAAGTAGTGAGCTATACGCCTTGCTCCCCTACAGCAGCATGGCAGGACTATCCCTCTCCTTCCCTTCCCCTCTACAGTTAAAGTGCAGCTCCACACCATGCCCTCACCAGCCTCCGCACTCCGAAGCCCTCAGTGGCCGAGCTAGACCATGCTGTGGAGCAGGAGGTGTTGACCAGCCAACTGTTATGTAAACACTACATGTCCAAATGTCTTTGACGTCTATACACATTTTACAGATTTGGTTGAAATTGGGTGGTGAGTCTAAAAGGTTATTATGAGGAGCCAACAGATGGGCAAACAATAAAGACAGATAAAGTGCAAACACAGAACCCTTGTTTTCCTAGAAAACTGTCTGAAAATGGTCAACTGTAATACGTACTAAGTAACAATTTGCAATTATATAGCGAACTTCATTAAAGGACTTCAGAAAGTTTTACAATGAATTCTTTGGATATTTCTCAGTAGCGTGATAGTTACCCTCACCCTACAGATGAGGAAAAGGATGTTAAATTTATGATGATTTTAATAAAATTCGGTGACAAAAGGGCAGATTGCCTAATAGGAGTAAAATCCACCTCCGAATGTCACAGGAAGAAAACAGAACAGGTGGGGAAAACAGTGAAAATAACTGAACCACAAAAGGAAAATTAAACAATACCAGTTTCTTACATGAGTTATAATTATTCTCCTAGATTGCTTATTAATAGATCACGTATTAATCATGGAATATAATTATTCATCCTAATTTTCATTTTTTCTTTCTTGTATGGAAAGGAATAGTTTACTTTCTTGATAAAATAATGATATAGCCTTTAAATCCAAGGATTTTAATGTGTCAAAATGTAGGATTTTGCTTTATATAATATCACCTTTTAACAAAAATAGCTAAAGGAAATTAATCAGGATTTAACTCTGGCAGGGATTTCATTGCTTTTAACAGGAGGCTAGCTGTGTGATTCACATCACTGACTTTAGAGAGCAGTAAAAGGACTTTACCTGTTTTACTGCTGATCAAAAGAACAACTTTGTCCAGTTCTCCCAATTCAACAGCATCCACAGTAACTAGAAAGGACTGAAATAAAATTATGCAGTATTACAATCTTAAACTATATTACTTAAGTGTCTAGGAAGATTTGAAAATAGCATGTAGGAAGTAGAAGAATGGATTAAAATCTTAATTTTAAAGACAGAATACCTCGTTGTTCTCTCCCTGCTGGACATTCTGCAATGACCAGAGAAGGGATCTGTCCCCTGTGTCACCATGAGTACCATATACACACGCAGTCATATGCACTAAATTTCTTTCACTCAGAATATTTCTAGAAAATACTCTTAGATGATATGTAACCACTGCAATATCAAGCAGAAAGAGATCTGGTTAAGACTGTGTCATAATTGCACAGATATTTGACAACATAACAATGTGCAGTCATATGTAATTAAAAATTCAAACACTTGAAAATAACAGTAAAATTCAAATTTTTTTTCAATTTTTTCCTTAATTTTGTCTTGTAACTATAAACACTGGTGATGCTGACAACTATATGGTAAATTAGAGAGAAACATGCCTATGCTTTATGCTGTTTGTAACAGTACGGCATTGTGGAAAAATTACCACAGTCAGTTGCCTTTTTCTTTTTAATGGCAAATAACTTATAGATAAAATCCTAATAATTCTCAGACTCATCAATCATTTTTGGGATCTTTACAAAGACTAACTTTAGCTGGGGAGACAATTCCTTCAGACTTCATCATCTAAGAGATGGAGAGAGAAGCTCCTGGCTTGTGACTCAGAACCTAAGTTGCTGCTTTGAACTACGATGGAGCACATCTGCTGACTACAGAGCAAGCTGAGGAAGACAAGTCTGTCTCAGCCGAAGTTGTCATCCATGAATTTGTGCTGTTTGCAATTTATGCAGTGGTTATAGTTATTTAATTAAAGAACAGGATGACAACATCCGAACACCTTTAAAAGTAAATCCATACACAGAGCATCTGTTTACATTCATTTACATTTTACATATAGAGTCATATGATATTATAGTCCTGAATATTTACCTCTTTTAATCATCTACTTATCACTTCCTTTTTATTCCTGTAGACTCTGTTGTAGAAGAGGATGAATCCTGACCTTGCAGAAAGTTTCTGCAGAATATGGCTCAGAGCTTAGATCAGGGTGACACCTATCCCATACAAGACCGTGTGTATAAACAGATCACCTGTGACCTTTGGAAGTCAAGAGGACAAAGTCCAGGTAACGCAGATAAAAAGCTGTTGATTATCACCTTTCAGTTCTAATGATGATCTAAAATACTGAGCTCAGTACAAGAACCAGCTGTGTCCTCTTGGCCTTGTTCCCCCAGCATCAGCAACAGGAGAGGGAGAACAGCCCCTTGTTGAATGCCTACTACAGTAGAGCAGGTACATGGAAAGAAATCCATAGTGCCACAAAGGTATTTAGTTTTAACTATAAAGGTAAAATTTAGTAAAGTAGTAGAGGATACAGCTAACTTTAAAATGGAAATAAAAATTTGTTGCTGTCTAAGGAACATCAAATCATGGCATGGTAAGATATAAGAAGATTAAAGTATTAAATACAAGGACTGTATGGAATGTGGTGGGTGGTATTACAACCAAGATGAAGAATCAGGAGAGAAAACAATACATTTGGTCAGGGATGCAATGCGGTGAGTGGGTCACTACACAGAACAAAGAAACCTGTGCCAGATGCAGCAAACAGTGAAAAAAGTCTGGGATCCATCCTGATGGTCCAGACGGAAGCAGCAGGAGAAACGTCCAGAGACAGGGTAGAAAATAAGGCCACAACACAGGTCCAAGGTCATTCTAGAAGACAGGGCCAGAGAAAGGACTAGAGACAGACTCACATCTGATGTAGCTCAGGCATGATCTTAAATGGACGTCCTATGCCCACCATGGCTTGGAGGTTCCAGGTGAGTCTGGCCAAGGCAAGTAAGATCTGTTGTCTTATCATGGCCCTGACACACATAGTCAACATAGAGACTGAGATGAGTGAACTTTGGATCAGACTATACAGTGGGTAGGACTGGCAGAGTATGTTGTACAAACAAGGGCAATTGAAGGGGACTAATGTAGGCAAGGGAAGAGGGTAAAATGCTTAAACGGTGGTCTTTGTTGAGGTAGCGGGATCAGACCATCACAGGGTAAATGGGGGCAAGAGAGCTTTTATCTCTAGAGCAGACTGAATAGATTGGAAAGGGGAAAGATGAAGGAAATATCTGAAAAGAAGTTCTGTACAATAAGAATAACATATGTGAATGTTACAACTCCATTAATTTTATAAAAATCCAATGACTTCATAATCTCAGTGTGAATTAGGGCTCTGCGTTAACTTTGTGGAAATAGTCAGCTATTTAAAAGTAGCACAATACATTATTTCTTTTTCACCTTTTCACTATATAATTGTTTTGCTTTAAAAGCTACAGGAGTGCAAAATTCCCCTTCTGTACAGCCCTGTATGTGAGAGAGAAAGAGCACCGTTTCATCCCTGGGGATTCCTGAGGGGTAAGCATCTCAAAGGAAGGTACAGAGAAGAGAAACTATTTATGTATATACTCAGCTGGAGGCCTCTCCCCATTAATACACCCAAATGCACACGTGTGCGCAGCCGGATCTCGAGGGTCTGCACCGTATTTTATCAGCTGTGTTTTGATGGTTTCAAAGAGCCATTAGCATATGCTTCATCCCAATCCCAAGTACAAAATAAAAAAAAAAGGAAAAGATAACTAAGAGATGAAATACTAAGGCACTCTATGAATGACAGAGCTGCATCTGAAATTTAACAGCACACGGCTTCTGGTTAAGGTGATTATGATCAGCTGCTTTCCATTCCAATTAACACAATACTGGTTTTGCTTTTAGCTGAGAAAAAGAAAACGAAGGAGAAAATAAATTAGATTTAGAAAGCTGACGGAAAAACAGATCTGTTTTGCACAATAAATTGCAAGTAAGTTTGTGTGTAAAGAACCACTTTGAACTCCAAGTGTGCCACCTGCTGTGGAGCTGCTTAAAGCTCTCTTGGACATAAAATGGCAAAGATTTGGGGGAATATGTTTTCTCACTGTCCTAGTTTTTATCTTCACTGTGGTTACAAATCCCTCCTTGAAGACTGTTAAAGCATGTGTGGAAAGAAACAAATGGAACAGAGACGCAGTTTGTTCTTTTACCTAAACACATAGGTAATATAATACCTATTCCTTTTTCTGTGATTTTTTTATCTCTTGATCTCAAAGCATTTGACAAAGGAAATCATTACAAAAAAAAAAAGAGCAAAGAATGGGGAAATCATTTTTTTAACCAGGAGGTCAGTGACAGAGCCAGGGTCAGAACAACGATCATGAGCGTTCCAGTCTCACTGCCCATGTATCACCCACGCTGTATCTTTCTCTCACCATTTCTGTGCTTGTACATGTATCCTAAATACTTCTGCATGTGACAGCAACCAGTCTTTTTCAAGGGGCACAATCATGGGCTTTGTGTTAATCTGAAGGTCCTCAATCTTGTGTGTAAGAGATGAAATCCATTAAGCCCTGTTCTGTACCCATAATGTGCAAGACTTCAAGAGAAAATAACAGCTCTAAGGAATATAAAATCTAAAGCCTGAATACAAAATTTAAATCTTCAGTTGCCACCAAAATATGCCCCAAAACCCTTTAACTCTGCTTATTCTAGTGACATTACTTGCATGTTTACAGTTAGACGCATGCAAACACCTCACTGAAATTGGGCCATAAATTCCAATCCAAAGCGTATTGGGGTAGTTCATTTAACAGCTACTTCAGCTCACTCAGAACTGACTTATTCTTTACCCAGGTCACTCATTTGTTTTCTTCATAAAACTCAGGCACAATTTATTTGAATATTAAGTATCCTTATTTGCTCTGTTTATTAAATTGAGAATTGTTCTGTCATACGGTGGCATTCAGTAAGCATCGCTTTAGAAGAATATGGAAGATATGGTGGATTTTAGTTCATTTTGCTTAAAAAGGGTGATATATGTAAGACAACTGTTGAACTAATTTTAACAGGCATAAATATTTGGAGTGTATAAATGTAATAAAGCTGATGCTTATATGTAGTTTTGAGCTGTTATTTACTGAGAATCTTTGTTTGGAAAGTAAAAACAAAAACAAAATCACTTAATAGTAAATGAGCTATAAAAAATCATGTTGTTAATGTCAGTGATATGAGCAGCTGAGGACTAAACAAAGGAGAGTAGAATTATTACAATATTGCACAAAAGGGATATTTCTTATAAGCTGTTTTTTGTGGCATATAATAGTTCTTTGCAATCAAATGGATATTGCATTTCCCACTTTATGGTACAGAAATTAAGCTGAGTGGATAGTATTTTCCTTTATACATTTAAAATTCTTATCCAGACTTTATGAAACATTAAATAAATACAATAAAATTTTCAGTTCTGATAAAGGTTTCAATTATAATATTAGGACATGTTAACCTCCTGGACCACTTCACTGCTTTAAAGTAGATTTATACCTACCAGAAAGTGCTTCTTTTAATGGCCACTCTATGGGGAATTCAATCCATCTGTCTCCATTAAGAGAAAGAGGAAGTGTTTTATTTATGGTAAGACTAAAGGTATCCAGAGTTGATGTGTTCTGCATTTTAAAGTGACGAGGAGACAACTGGGATATGCTGTTTTCCACACTCTGGGGACCAAGTCTCACTTTATAAAGCATTCCCAAATCAGATGGTAAATGTATCTAGGAAGTGACAAAACAATGAGTTAGCAACCAAGCAGAGGTATATAGATATATACAAAGCTAATTTATAGGAAGAGAGGCAGTGTTGTCTTAAGGGTTCAGCACAGACCTAGCCCCAATTTGCATCAGTCTTGGTGCTAAAAGTCCCATTGAGTTCAAAGGCAGCAGAACCAGGTTGACTGTAAGCACTTACAGAAATATTAGCTGAATACTCTAGGGACATTCATTGCAATTATTCTATCAAATCCAAATTACATACTGCACTGATTTCTAAATGTGACTACTTAATGTTAATGCCATTTAAATTGATATGCATTATTAACTATGAATATTTGTTGACAAAAAAGAAAAGAATATGCTTGATCATAATGAACTTGAAAAAAGCCAGAAATTAAAAATGAAACTGGGTGGGCAATTGAAAATTTCAGTTCTGCTTTTCTTGAGTATTTAAGCAATAATATCCGCAACATTCACAGCACTACATGATTATTTCTCTTTAAAAGGAAACTCAAAGAAAATTTAAATATAGACAAATCTGTATCTTATTTTACATCATATGTTATTTGGTTCTTAGCCTGATGTTCCACTTTGTTTTCCATGGAAACTGGATTTGACTTGCCGTTGCTTCCATAAAAAACCATAACCAACTTGGATATATTTTCTGACAACTTTTCAAAGTCTGTTTTTGTTTCTTCTTGATGTTTTGTGAAATAAATCCTCCATCTGCCTTCTGAACAAATAAAATAAGGAAAATAAAAAGATTAAAGATGTTTCTGTTCCCATACATTAACCAGGGTACCTGAGATAAAATTCCTAAGACATGTCTTAGTCTACTTGGGGAGCACTAATATGCAAGTGCTTCACCTGGGTGTTGATCAGCTCCCTAAGTATATTGCCATTTCTTACTATTACAGAGGGGGAAATATTGTCAGTACTAGCACGTGTAATGACATATTGTGATGAAAATATTCTCACATTATTATTTCAGAACTGATGAATAAAACAGTTGATGTAATGGCAGAAGATATACCTGAATTCATTTGCTCTTTTCCTAAAGGCCAGGCAGAAGTGCTCCTCCTCTCCTGGATTTCTAATTAAAAAAAAGATTGAAGACCAAATTAATACTTTTGTAGAACAGTGTCTAAATGATAATAAATGCCTGTATTCATCTCTAGTGAGGCAATTGACTGAGTATTATATCATTTATATTAAAGATTTAACTTGGAAGTGTACAGTGTAATTTTCTACTTAAGCATCTCCTACATATCATCCTATTTAACGAACTAACTAGAGCTAGCTCTTTAGAATGAAATGGTTGTAACATGAAGATTCAAGAATTTTTCATTTTAAAGCATTTATGTTCCATTTATACAATTTATGGTCTGGATGAATCAGAACTAATTGATGTTTTCAATGCCCATTTTAGGGGCTGATGTTCCTCTTACTGATATCAGCTCCCATTAATTTCAGTGGGATTTGGTATAGACCAAAACTACTTGTAAACATCGGATAGAGGCCTGAACAAAAGATGGAAAGCCTCCTTTTTGAGATCACAACCAAATGCGGATTTTCCAATTATTGGAAAAGTCCCAACATATAATCTTTTGCACAATAACAGCATCCTCCTTTTCACAGAATCACAGAATATTCGTGGTTGGAAGAGACCTTTGAGATCATCGAGTCCAACCACAAAAAACCAAAAATAAAACAAACCAAAAAACACCCAAAACCATACCACACCTACCCACAAACAGACACAACCCAACAATCTCAGGCACTAGAGCATGCTCTGAAGTGCCACGTCTACACGTTTGCTTAAATACCTCCAGGGATGGTGACTCCACCACCTCCCTGGGCAGGCTGTTCCAGTGCCTGACCATTCTCTCAGTAAAGTAATTCTTCCTAATATCTAATCTAAACCTCCCCTGCTGCAGCTTCAGACCATTTCCTCTGGTCCTGTCATTATTCCCTTGGGAGAAGAGGCCAACACCCACCTCTCTACAACCTCCTTTTAGGTAGTTGTAGAGGGCAATGAGGTCCCCCCGGGTTGCAAATGATCAAAAGTTTGAGATGACGAAGCAGATGAAATGGATTGCACTGGAATTCTACTCGGTCTCAGAAGGCTATTGCTGGACAAGCACCATCATGCCAATGCTGCTCTGGCAAGCAGAGATGCCCTGGGAGTTAGGAGGAAAAGAACTAGAATATTTTCTGTAATCTGAAGATTCATCTGTACTATCTACTTACTTCTCTTAGGGTCGGGATCATAAGAAATACACCAGTCTTAAAGGTTACATACTGGGCTTTGGTTGCCTACTGATCTGGTTGGGGGGTGCTGTGGTTCCCTCCTGGCTTCCACACCAGATTGTGTTTGTATTGAAACCATGGCAAAGGGAGAGAGGGTGCACATTCCCTTCTTATCTTGACAGAGTGCAGCCACAGGCAGTGGGGTCAAAACTGCTTCTCTGTGGACTGATTACCCACACGGTGTCCGTCAAAAGTATGTCCAGTTTCTGGCAAAAGCTATCCAAACAGTGTGGCATAAATAATGTAAAACACTCTTCTCTAATACAATGGGGGCATTTTCCTCCACTGCTTAAACATAGTTCTCCCTACAATTTACTTTGTTTTCACTACGCCTAGCAAGTAGCTGACTGAGGTATTGGAAGCTTAAAAATTTGCTTGCAAGTGGCAAGTAGAAGAAAGACTTGGAGAGGTAGGAATTTGTAAAGAGGATAGGCCAAATTTGTTGCCATTTATGCCATTGTAAATCTGCAGTAACAAAGCGGAAATTATCCTCTGGCAAATAGTGGTTATTAAATGATACTAAAACCCAACAGCGTTCAAACACACTAATTCCCTATATAATGACAATGTTTTACTTGAATAATTTAAACCATAAATTCTTTAAAGAAGTAAATCACATAGCTGCATTCTGCAGTTTGGAATGTATTTCTTAGAAAATGAGAGTTTGAAGATAATATTGACCTGTGGCATTCAGAGTTACTGCGGCAGTTCTTTTCCCATCGCGTCTGTCTTTTAGCCATGTTTGAGCCATAAACAGTGTTTCTGTCCCTGAAGCTGCTGACTCTTTCACAATAATCTTCTCCAGAAGCCAGTCAGAGCCTTTCCCTTTCTCAACCACCATCCTTTGCAGAGCCCCAATATCTACCGCTTCCACTTGAAAAACATCCACCTGGAAAATTTAGAAGCAAAAAGACACATGGAAACAGAACCATCAAACTAAGTTAACAGTGTATTTTGAAATATGAAAGTGAGAGGAAAATCACGAATTTTTTTTTTCATTAATTCAATAGATTCCAACGGAACCAGAGATGACAAGTTAAGAGATAGTAAACTCCTGCGTATTCTCCTTGTGGTTCTGCAGTTTACTGCTAAACCACCTCTTTCCTCACACAGATCAATCAGTTGCTTACGCTCACTTCCTGAGATATTCTCTGTTCCAAATTTCACATCTAGTGATTTACAAAGATACCATTTTAAACATCGCTTACTCTCGACAAAATGGACCCCCAGGGCTCCCATTTGAGGAATGAAATGCAGTGAGTGAAAAGGACAGAAGTGAATCTCACAGAACGGTATTTTATTCTCTTAGGAAAAAGTGACAAACTTGGTCTCAGATTTGAATTAACCTGTAGGATTAGTTTGAATAAAAGTAATTGAATTTAAGGAAAAATATTGTATAAAGTTATGTTTAAGAAAGTTCTACTATTCTCTATCAGTTAAAAAGTCCACAATATTTTTTAAATGTTTAGAACACTGAAGTAAGATTCTCTAAAGAAAATGGTGAGATATCAGACATCAAACAATTTCACAATATGTGATTTTGGCTTTTTGTGAGTCTTACACCTACTTCCTCAGCTGGAAAACAGAGATTAATTTCTTGGCATTGAGACCTTCCACCTGTTTTCTTTATAAATTTATGAATTATCATCTCATTTCTATTTGGGCTGATAACTGGTAAAATCTAGTGTTATTTGTGATAGAATTTCCTGCATGATTTAAAGATAAATAATAAAGATGTTTTTGAGGGGATGGGATTGCAATAATGGTCAAAAACACTTGAGTCCTGAGAAGTCTTCCCAAGCTAATTCACACTAAAATTTCTCAGCCAGAGCAAGAGGGCAGCAAACCTTATTCAAAGGATTATGCAGAGATGAAACAGAGAAAAGCAGTTCTCTTGCTCCATCAGCCACAGTTACGTGTCTTCCCTGAACAGGTTTTCCAGGTGAAGAACTGGTAAAAAAATCTGTCATCAAGACCAGCCTGACCAGCTTGCAACTTAATACGACCCACCATAAATTAAAATATCGAGCTCACAATTACAGATAATACATGACCACCCATTAAAAAAAAATAATCCCCGGAAACAGAAGATTTTCAAATTTTTTCTTCTTTAACTTTTTTCCCCATATTTCATTAGTGTATGTGCATGTGAATGTGTGTGTTTGTGAACCACACATTTAACAGCTTCCTAAAAATAATCTCCCACCTGCCACTGAATTACTATGTGGCTTCTAGACCAAAATGGGGTGTTACTCAAAAACTGCTGTAGTGCATCATCTAATCATCACATCTGCACTGTCCCCCCTAAGTTACTGTGTAAAACGGGAAAATAAGAACAGCCAGCTGACAAAGATTTAAAGGAAAATGTGTTGAAGAGGCGCTTGAATAGTTATACTTCCTTACGATGAGTCAAGGTTATCAGCTGCTTAATTAATTTAGACTGGCAAAAGCATAAGATGAAAGCAAAGGTTCTCAGGATAATGTCCTGCAGCAGCAGAGCAAATACATCGGAAAGGCTGAAATTCTAGATGGAGGGCAGGACTGCAGGGAATGAGGCTCCTCTTCACATTTGCCATAGTTAAGTCAAAAAAGTAATGTTTCGTGTCAACACCACAATCATATTTTATTATCTATTGGACTAATATAATGATTGAATACCGTTAATCAGAACTCTTAATTTACCTTAATTATGATATGAGTTTGATCACTGCTTTATTCTATCTTTAATTGGATTGGTAAAGTTATAGCAACTTGCTTGAATAAAATAGAATAGCTTGTTACACTTATTAAATAGGAAATATAAAATATACACAGAGTTAGAAGATGGGTAAAAACCACAGATACTCAAGTAAGAAACATGCAGACCCTTGCTTCTGTTAGTAAATAAATAAGTTAAGTTCCCCAAATGTGAAAATTTATGTTAGAAATTACTGCTTGTCCTTGCAAATGGTTACGGTTATATTAATGCATGATTTATTTTATTGGAAACATATGAGGAAGCTTTTGTCAAATTAGGATACTTGTTAAAATAGATTTCTTTTTAAGAGAAAAGAGTTTTCCCTAGGATGACTAATTTAGTCACACTATAATCAGCGTCTCCGAAAAAAATCTGTTGTCAGTGGTCTGCTTTCAGAAAAGAGAGAGAGTTAGGAATAAAGGAAAAATACAGACAATATTCTGCAGTCTTCTGGACTTGCGCTGTCTCCAGAAGAAGGATAGTTGGGTTTGGCTTGCACTAAACTCGACGGTTAATAAACTCTGTTAAACTATAAAAACTTCACAAAACATCAGCAAAAGTATTTGTACACCATTCTCCCTAATGGTATTGATTCTGAAATCCCTCGATAGGTCACGTGCATCATGTATTATGGGTTATTCATAACCTGGATAATCCGGCCACAGGTAACAGCAAGTTTGTATATACAGAAAATGCGTGAAACGTTTTCCAAACCCTTTTACCTCTGAAAATAGGTAGATTTTGGCTGAAAAAATATTTGTGAAATCGTTGATGTTTGGTTTCCATTAGACACATTACTTCATCATTTGACAATGTGCAATTTTAACGAGCCCATTTTAGAGCATGCAAAAATCTCAGAAGTCCGCGGTCAAATTTGCAGAGGATTCAGCCATGTGATAAACTGCAAGTTGAAAAACTATTAACTAGACTAGGAGTTGTGACAACTGGGGTAAATTTACCTCACAGACAAGATTACATTTTCTCTTTATGTGTATATTTTATATTTTATGTGGTGTAATGAGCTTTATTGTAGTCAAGAGACCAAGAAGGAATAAAGAGCAGCAACTATAATTGTTAGAGCTAGATGAACAATTTGCTAGAGATAATGTATTTGCCAAATTTAATCCACTTTTCTCCTCACGATCTGTCGGCAAACAGACAGATTATGACATATATTTCATTATAATTTTAAGAAATTGAATCACTATTAATAATTTAGCTAATATTTTTGTGGATTCATTACAGACCACGGATTAGTCATAAAACAGGAGATATTTGAGTTGTTGACAGATCTTGTATGTCACATGACACTGATCTGATTTACAAATGGGGACCTTTTAAGTTACTGGAGGCTTAATTCTTCTGCAAAAGGAGAAAGAGAGAGAGAGAAAACACACAGAAGACAGGTAAACCTACAGAACATAAACCTTTTTCATTTTCCCTTAGGGAAAAATGCTAATTGTTTTTTAGTTACAAGTAGCAAATTAGCTTTGAACGGAGAATAATCGGTTTAAGTATTGATAATAATACATATTGTCTAACTCAGCAGAGCTTATATCGAATTTTTTCAGCGTACTATTAAAACAATTCATGCGTATGTTAGCCCACTAAATTTTCTTGACTAACACTGTGTGGAGAAAGAAGGATATTCTCCAAGACTGAGCAGGTGAGACTGACACAGATACATCCTGTGTGACCCAGAAGAGCTGACCTAGCAAAACCAGAATCAACACTTTTCATATTTCTTGGATAAGAAAGTAAGCACTGAAAAAATTTATTAAAAAAATCATTCCAGCAACCCTTTCAGACTATTTAAAGTTTAATTTTTCTTAACTCCTTTTCAGATTTTCTTCACACATTTCTTTTTATCCTGAGACCCACATCTTGAGCATTTCCTTTGAATCTGTGACCCAGTTTGACTTCATTTCGTACTCTCCAGTGTCAGTGCTGGCAACACATCACTGACTGTAGCAGTTGCAATAGCTCCTGTGACAGAAGAAGGATTTGAACAGTCACTGTGCAATATTTACCTTTATAAATGCCAATCATTTTATAGGCTCAGTATTGAGACTTGATGGTTGGTTAATGACGATATTCCCAGCAGAACTGAAAATGGCAAGTCAAGGCACACCATATGCTTAATTTCATCAACCTGTATGCACAAGTGATTTCCCAAACTGCTAACGTTACTATCATTTTAATAGGCTTTTATTGGAAAAGGAGTTAGAGTGTCTAGATAAAGGACCTTTTCTATTAAGCTTAGCAAACATATTGATTTGCTGCCTGATTATTTTGATCTCAGTTGTTAATCTGGAGAAACTTGACTTAAAACAGAAGAGTTTTAGCACTGTGGGGCAAAAAAAAAAAGGCTTCTTTCAAACTGAGCCCAAATCAGAAACAGTGTCTGAATGTTCCTGTAGAAGAAAAATAACTTTTGCTGAGATGGCACCTTTCAGTCTGTGATCCCTTGGGCTCTTCCAGCTGTGCTGAATTGCACTCCTCCACCCTGTTCCAAATGCTTGTCACATCGCTGCCTTCTCTTAGACGGAGATTATCACCTTTTTAGCTGTGCCAGCATAACCACACAACCAGGTTCTCTCCTGCCAAATTTTACCCAGACAGACCAAGTGAAAAAGCCCAAATTATCAACAATTTCAACTGCTTATACTAAATAAACATTTTGACAGAATAAACGTATGTCACTCTGCCAGGAGACTTCAGGGGTGGACCCACTGGGTGGTAAGCAGCAGAGATGACAAGCACGGGGACCGGTACTGTCTTGGCCCAGCTCAGTGGAAGGCTCAACAGTGCATCTGACTGTGACCTCAGCATCTTGTAATCTGTGTTTTGTACAAATGCTTCTTTAAAAATAGAGTTTTCCATGCATCTGAAAAAGCCAACCCTGAACTTCCTCCTAAAATCACGTATTTTTGCAATCATGTTTTTGTTTTATATTAAATTCTCATCCAGAAATTCATTGAAAAACTTTATCTTTGCATTAAAAAAAAAATTAATTTAAATTACATTGAATGCAAAATTAGAGGTTTCTGATAACCTACAATTATCATGGCTCATCCACGTTCAGCAAGATTAGTGAAGAATAAATAAAAGAATAGGAGCAGTAAGAAAGCCCAAATAATATTTGCCCTGAACTGACCTTATGCTAATTTGCTTAATATAACTGGAGCAGAATCTTTCTGAAATAGGATTTGTATGCATAGAAAAGCAACAGTAGTAAGAAAGAATAGTGGCACATTACAATAATCAGCAGCTATGACCTTTCAACCAACTTGTAAAAGACATTTCAATCAGACTTCAAGTAAAGTGCATTTAATAAAATGCAGAAGCACTGCTACAGAGACCAATATCATAGCTGCATCCAAATCTGTAAACTCATTATATTACACAACAGAAATTAAAAAAAAAAAAACCAACCAAACATACAAACAAACAAAACCAAAACAGAACAAAGAAACAAATCCCAAACCCCAAAGATGGACATAATTTTGGAAAATTTCAAACCTATCTGAAGCAGCCTGGTTGTTGGACTGATGCGATAACAGTCCAAGTTTGAGATCTGGTGTAACAGGCAAAGAAAATAGGATTGACGTAAGTTTCTTCAACTTCAGTAATGCATATGATTGTATAATATTTTGATTGAGACACCATAATCCAATATTTTAGTGATTCTCAGGTGGGCTCACACAGGCTGGCAATGGGATAATGAAATGTCTAACTGGTATTTCTCCAAGTGCATCTGTAAGTGGAGAATATTTTCAAGCACGTTTTATTGTAGTGAGGCCAGTTAATAAGCTTTAATATTTTCATGAGTTACCTAGAATAAAACAAGATTTTAGAGATGATGCAAAAACAATTGCTAGTTATGACTCCTGATCATAGGGTGCTAAATTGAAGAGTGCTCTGAGAATATTTGTGAGAGTTATTAAATCACTGGAAAGCCTGCCTTCCAGTGAATCAAGCAGCCTAATCTATTTAACTCGTCAAAGGCATTACCGATTTGTTTATTGTTATAAATACTGTCAAAGGCAGCACAAATTCATTGTGAGGACTCTATCCAGGATAACAGTTGAAAACATAACAGAATCCATTTCCTAGAAGTTAAAGCTTGACAAGTTCAGACAGAAAATAGTGTGAATCTTAAATAAATTTAAAAAAACAAAAATAATTAAAAAAAAGAAGAGTATTTAAGCTTTGGAACAATTTTCCAACTAGGTGAGCACTTCACCACTGGAAGTCATTCATTCCGAGTTAGATATATTTTCTAAACTATTTAACTTGAATTGAAGTCAATTCTGTTCTTGCTGCATTACGGAAAATGGTTCAATATTTTATTTGCTGAAAAATGCAGACTTGGATTGACCATAACTATTTTTGATAAATCAAGCTAATAAAGTCAGTTGTATTTTATTTTAAACTTATCTTGTTTATTAAAAAAACAGAATAAGTGTGGTGAGTGTAACTTCACTCACCCAACTTTGCCTATCTAAAATAAGTCTATAGTCAGACAATTTCCCTGTAAAATCTTGAGAAAGCAGCAGGCACTCTCTGAGGATAATTAATTTCATTTTAAGATAAATGTCCGTTTACTCCTGTGTTCACTTCTGTGCTGCAGCAACTTGGCCAACAGCCTACCATTATGATTAATACATTTGGATCAATGGTATTTTGCAGTTACTTAATCATTATGTCAGATATGCTTTCCATAAGAGAAGGTTTATCTGCGGTTACAGAATAGTAGCATTCTAGATGTGATGGGAAGTGGATGCTACAGACAAATATTGACTTCCTACTAGTGGCCACAGTACGCTGTCCTGCATTCTGGCCCTTCTTGGTGTATTCTGGCACACGTGGATTTTTTTCCTGAAGTAATTTGTTAAAATTACCAATGCTTAATCTGTGAGTACTGAAACTGAACACCAACAGTCACCTCTCACTGACAATTTTTGTATGTGCTGCAGTTACCATGGCATCAACCTGAGCAGTTGATGTCTAAATATAGGGCAGGATAAAGGACATATCTTTTCAACAACTAATAGTATGAAGTAAAAATTCACAGAGGACTTACTGCCTCAGTAACTTAGAGTACTTAAAAATACTGGCCACTCTCAATGTACTGAGATTAAAATACTTAAATATCAGTCATAACATATTCAGTGTACTTGACTGGCTTTGGTGGAATTGGTCTGAAAAAAACCCACACTCTCAAAACAGAAATCTGGGTAAGTCACAGCCATATGACAGAGCATACAGCAAGTCTATCAAAGATCATATAAAGAAGCACCAAGAAATTCATATGCCAAAAAATGTTGGATGCCAGAAGCAATATGGAGATACCGTAAGGATTTCACAAAATTGGGCCCTGGTCTTTTACAGAATGTCTGCATGGAGTACAGTTGGTTCCAAGAAAGTGTTTGTTGCGGGTAACGTTTATCAGACTCATGAAGTACGAATAAATACTATTAGGATTTCATGAAAACTGATCTGCATGAAGAAGTGCCCTGAGATTGCTTTGTCTGTCCTTCCAGTTCTTAGGAGAACATCAAACAAGGCGTGACCTGAACAGGCTGGAGAGCTGAGCAGAGAAGAACCTAATGAGGTTCAACAAGGGAAAATGTAGGGTCCTGCACCTGGGGAGGAAGAACCTCATGCACCAATATAGGTTGGGGGTGGATCTTCTGGGAAGCACTACTGAGGAGAAGGATCTGGGGGTCCTGGTGGATGGCAGGCTCTCCATGAGCCAGCAATGTGACCTTGTTGCCAAGAGGACCAACGGAATCCTGGGCTGCATAGGGAAGAGTGTGGCCAGCAGGTCGAGGAAGGTCATTCTCCCCCTCTACTCTGCACTGGTGAGGCCACAACTGGAATACTGNATGTTTACAAGTTCCTAAAGGGTGGGTTGAAGAATGGTGGAGCCAGACTCTTTTCAGTGGTTTCCAGCTATAGGATGAGGGTCAACGGGTACAAGCTGGAACATAGGAAGTTCCACTCAAATATAAGGAAGACCTTCTTTAGGGTGAGGGTGCCAGAGCCCTGGAACAGGCTGCCCAGGGAGGGTGTGGAGTCCCCTTCTCTGGAGATCTTCAAGACCCGCCTGGATGCAGTCCTGAGTGATGTGCTCTGGGCAACCCTGCTTTGGCAGGGGAGTTGGACTAGATGATCTCTAGAGGTCCCTTCCAACTCTGACAATTCCATGATTCTGTTATTAATGTCATAGCAATGTGAAAGAATGTGATTCTTGCAGCACTGGTCCTCATACTCATTTGTCTGAGTAGATCACCAGAAGCTCAGCTCTCTTGGCGACAGCGCTGCTCTCTCACACATGGGGTGAGCTACAGGGAACGTACTGGTGAATTAATAATATCATGCACATTACTTGAACTATCAGTTCTCTGATGGTTTCGCAGGTGTAAGGACACTGGAAAGACACAAAGCAACTCTGCAGATACAAGAAGATAATTCAGGTCTTTTACTGTCATGTAAGTCAGCTCATGTAAATAAAAGACCTGTTAAGTGAGAGAAGCGCATCTCCAATCCACTGCAAAGTACCCTGAATATTTAAACATTTTTACGTATTTCTGCATTGCTAAACTGTTGTTCATAGCAGGCCTGACATTCTGTGAGACTAACACCATATTTTATGTGATTTCTAACAGAAACACTGTTCCAGTTCACTAGCTGTTACAGTATAGTCAGGGGAAAAATTATTGCAAGGAAAAGCACATTTTAAAATGTCAGAACAACTGTTAAGATTCAGTATGCAAATTCTGTCTGTTATACTCCAAAATCCCCTAAACCACCAAGTCCAGACTCTCTGACTGCAGGGGTGCTCGGCACAATATGTGATTCGGCTGATATAGAAAGAGACATTCTACACTTGAGAGCCTTTTTGGAAATTACTTATAAAGGGAAGAAAACATTGGGAAAATTCCAAAACATGTCATGAACAAAATGTTGCTGCAAAGGCAGGAGTCTTGTTTGCAGAATCAATTTGCACTTTGTCAATTAACCAAATACATTTACTTTATTTTCACCGAACAAGGAGTGAATCAAGACTTTTTTGTGTTTCTCTCTTACTTATCTACAAGCAATTTCTTTGAGGGCCCTAAAATATTCCTATGCTTATATCTACTTTTAGAAATATAAGGATACTGTGTTATATTCACACGCTGCTCCTATAAAATTTCAAATAAGTAATGAAAAGATGGGTGCATGGGAGCTCTGCCTCGTACTCTGTAAAAGAGAATAATTCTGTGCCACACTGAAGTAGACACAAATACTGTAATAACACCCTTCAGGTTATGAATCTTTGTAGTTCATTTCTGTTCTCTTAGGCAACATTTCTGGATGTGCATCCCTGCTCCCTTTTCATTAAAAACTACCAGTCTAGAAATTGATTTCTCACTTGTGGAATTATGATTTAAGGAGAAATCCAGTGAAACTTACTATACTCCATGAGGACAAAAGAACTGCATGCCTAAAATCCAATTAAATCAGCTTCTCAATAAACCATAATCTGAATTTCAGCATTAAAGAAGACAAATATGCCTTTATCAAAACTGAGTACCCTCATCCACAAGTATTTAGTCACTTAAAGATTTAAATTCTCACTTTTCTTATGAATAAGCATTTCAAGTAGGTAAAATCCAGCAACATAATGACCCCCTTCAGCTCAAACTGAATTAATGAGGCTGGGGGTAATTAGGAGCTGAGCTCCTAATCACACATGTCATGCTTCTGCTTTGGCTATCAATCTGACCTGATTTGTAAGCTTGCTTCTTTAGAGAAACTCTCATTCGTTTGGCAGCCAAGACCAGCAGAAGGAAGTAGTTTACTGCTTGGTATTTCCAAAAAGGGGAGAATTTAGAATACCATAATCACAGTATTCACTGAGATTTCAGAAAGGTAGAAGAGTGCACACACTGTAAGACAGGTAAAACTGTCTAATGTAAAATATGCTCAGTATTTCTGGTTGTGAGACACCAATGTTTCTTTTTCTAAACTTTAACTATTCCAACTCAAATTTTCTGTTACAGATGTTTATTTTGGAATCTTTATTAATTTTTTTTAATCCTTAAATATTTTTTCAAATAAAGATCCACAGAAAATGCAAACACTTTGTTCATTCCATGTTTAAAAAAATCTAGTGATCTTTATAGCTGAAAATTTCACTCCATCTATCCAAAGCTTCCAGCAGGGACTAGGTTTTGTGTCAAAGACATGCATTTTGCTGTAAATCTGCCCATGCTTCTGCAGCACATTCAATAACTAAATTCCCTCTAATTAATGTTTATACTGACAATGCTACAGGTAAATCACAGAATCACAGAATCTTCCAGGTTGGAAGGGACCTTAAAGATCATCTTGTCCAACCGTCAACCTAACTGACAAAAATAGACGCCCACTCAACATACAAGGAGCATCACCATCACTAAACCATACCTCCCAGCACTACATCAACCCGTCTTTTGAACACCTCCAGGGATGGGGCCTCAACCACCTCCCTGGGCAGCCCATTCCAATGTCTGATAACCCTTTTGGTGAAAAAATTTTTCCTAATATGCATCCTAATAAATGCATCTCTAGGAGCTATGCTGGTCTTTGGCTGGTCTATACCTGTGAGCTGCAAGACTCATTCCTGCACAGAGTCAAGTAGCCTCTTGGTAGCCCTAAGAAAACTGTGGAGGGTAGTGGCTGGCTGGCTGGAGAGAGACCGAGGGCCAGCCTGAGGGGTAGACTGGCAGTGGAAAGTCAAAAGCCAGGGAAAGCAGCCCAAGCCTGAAGAATGGCATGGGAAGAAAAGAGGTATTAAAGGAAATTGAGTCTCTTTAGAGCTCTATTGTGAAGCAAATGTGCAGGAAAACCACTGGCATGACACTGAAGATCTTTGACGTTCACAAAATTAAACATAAAAGCGCTTGATATAGACACTTTATTACTTGTTGTTACTTGTCAGCTGTATAAGCACCAGTATTTCCCACAGAAGATAGATAGAGATATTGATACACATGTGCACTTACAGCCACAGAGCATTGCAAACTGGACTTCATAGACTCTACCCTACTCCCACAAAGTCTACATGAATTGGGCTGGGTTCTAAAACCGCAAAATATTATGCAGAAATGATGTGTACCTTTCCTTTAGTGAAATTATCATCTTCTTTTCTGAATAACTTTCTTCTGCCAGTATCTCCCAAAAGGCCTTGCAGCATGACATACACATCAGCATCTGTTCCTGACCCAGGGGGTACTCCCGTAGTGATATAGAGAACATAGCTTTTCACTGTTGGGAAAAGGAGAGCAAAGGTTTACCAAAGCTTAATCAGTTAAAAAAATATGTTATTTAATAAATTACAGCTATTATATTTTCAGTTTTGGTCCTGCCCAGAGTGATCAAAAGGCCAAACTATATTATAATGCTTAGAAAAGGACATAAAAGAATTGCAATTAAAATTTAAGAACCACCATTATAAGGAATAATATGTTGAATAGTTCGTGAGTGGGCCTGAAGCACTACCAGAAGAATAAATGAAAGAAAAATACACATCACAAATTGTTATAAAAAGATGTAAATAGTATCTACCACACACTTGCATGCATTTAAATACGTAACACTCCTGTGACACAGTTCCTAGGCTGTGGTTGTTACTAAACTACTCAAAAAGCACATCTCTGCTCTGAGCCTCGCAGAGTTCAAATGAAGCTGAACCCTGTCAGAACGATGGCAGCTTTTGTATTTCCTCTGAATGGTGGTCCAGCCAGTGGCTGGCTGCTCTACACAGTACCAGTTGCAGCTATGGTCCTCAGCAGAGCATTTCCAGAAATGCTGTGTGCTCTCTGAAATGTCAATCTACTTACACCTTTTCAGCTGAGCATGTCTTGGATGACTGTTTATGGTAAATACCTATTCGTACTCCCAGAGAAATGAATCACACACTGGCGATCTGGCCCCCAAAATAAGAAGGAAGCAACATCCTCAAAACATTCAAGTGAAAAAGAGAAAAAAAAACATGGGGAGAAGGTAAAGAAAACAATATCTGTCCTTATGTTAAATGCTTCTCAGAAAGAAGAGCAGCATCTTTAAAGATTTAAATATCTGTGCCCTTCCAGAAAAAAAGAGAAAAAAAAAAGGTATTTAAAAGACAAAGAGCCTTCCCAGGGAATACCCCAGCAGTACTCTTCTCAAATTCATATTCAAGGAGCTTCAGTCCAATTGCTTTTTTTGAGACTAGGTTTGAAAGCACAGCAGAAAAGGCAAGGAATACACAGATTACTTGGAATTACACACATTATCTAAACCCTTAACTCCTGGGAAACACTTGGAGGAGACTGGGATATTCTCATAGTAGAGGAATTAATTTAGAACAAGAGCTCTTCCATTCTTCACTAACTTTGGTTATAAAACCTCCTAAGAAACACAGAGCAAACTAAAAAAAATATCCAGTCTTGAGGTGATGAAGGCACAACTCTCACGGAGGAGTTTGATGACATATAACTGGTAGGTTACACAAGAAGAATGCTTGAAATTCTAGGAACACAAACAGATGAGCTTCTGTTGTGAGGGGCCACGGATCTCCTTCTTATCTGAAATTACAGTTCGAGAGTTATTTCCTCTGGATTTCCTTTGCTTCCTCTGGGAGAGAACCAAATCATTACTGAGAAAAAGCTGAACTCTGCGTACTGTTCAAAACTTTTTTAATATTTTCAGTGCCATGTACTTGCTCTTTTATGTGTCACAAACTGATACCGATCAGACTTGAATGCACAATGCTCAGTTACACGGTCTGAGATATTTATTTTTTAAAACACTGGAGTGGATTGGACCTAGCCATGCATCGGTAGCTAAAATGAATAGAAAGTATCATCTAAATCCGTTGGACTGCTTTGAAAATCAGCCATCATCACTAAACAAATCTTTTCCAGTGTTTCTGATTTGACACAAACCTGCTGGAAAAGGTGAGCCAACTGTGAGAACTGGAAGCTCAGCCACTCTTCCTCCTTCTTCGTCTGCAAAGTTGTGACAAAATGGAAATTCTAGAACATTTTTGCTTTCTCTGTGGTGAAGCTTTACCTTAGCAAAGAGCAAAAAGAAATACCTTCAGCATCTGTTGTGCTCTAATGGAAACTATAGCAAAAGACATACTATTAAACAGCTATGACACATCATCTCAATATTAAAAAAGAAGAGGAAATATATTTTTCTAAAATGTTTCTGAAAGCAGCCTTTTAAAAGAGAAGGAATAGATATCTTTTCCAACTAAAAAAAATTAAAATGTTGTCAACACTGTTGTGTAGAGACTGCAGGAAGGGAAAAAATATTTGGAATGGTTCAAAAAGTTTCCTTTATGTAATCTATTCATCCAGCATATGGAAGAAAAAGAAGTGTTGATATGCCCATTTCAGCTTGTGAGAAATGTCAATATGCCACAACATTTTTCAGTGCAGAATGTTTTCTCATTCTAAGTAACGCGAGAAAGAAAATGAGGTGTTTCTGGAGAAAACTGAAAAACAGAATTTAAGAATGTTTCATGGCATGTATATATATCTGCACATATGTATCAAAGGAATATATAGACTATGTTACTAAGTACTTTTGATCTATATGAAGTTCTATACATAAAGTTATAAAAGGGTGATCCTGAACTAAGTAGCTTAGTCTTACTATAAGAAAACATTTTAATAATGAGGTATTTTACACTATGGTACTACCAGCTACACTAAGAGATGAAGTACCATTTTCTAAACTTTTTAAAGCTAGAGCAGACAACATATTTGAAAATATGTTACAGGAAGTAATCCTGCTTTGAAAAGGGCACAGAGAATCCACTCATACATTTCATCATGACCTAACTCACTAAAATGGCTAAACCTTTAACCCAGTAAGCTCAACCATCTTCGGTTAGCAATTGTCACTGGAAGAGGGTAGCATTATTTTGTCTTCAAAAGACTCTTATTATTTTTCATTATGACAGACACATTGAAAAGGTTTTTTAAAATGCAGTGTAAAGTACAATGTTAATAAAATTTCCCTTTCATACTAGCAACGATATTCCTGAACAGTTCCTTGAAAATCAGATTTCATTTACTTACATTTACAGATTTTATTTCTTCAGGAAGTGAAAGAAGCAAGAATAAAGATGTTAGCTATTACATGTTTCAGAAATAAAGCATATCTTAATGAATTGTGTTCTGGACATTATTTTATAATGATTTCAATTTCCTCAAAAACATCAAGAGAAATATTTTGCAGTCATGGTTATAAAAATGAATTCTGAATCTAAATATGGAATTCAACCAACTGCACCTGCATTTACTTGTGATAGAAGGAGGAAATCTCAGACTCTCTGTGAGGTGCAGTCTTTTAAAATCAAAATAAAATAGCATAGAAATGACCATACCATTTCTAACCATCAGTTTAAATAGACTGTAAACCTGTCTTTAATAACAGATGTTATCCACAACCTCTTATACCAACCCAGTTATTTCATACAAGGATTCAGTCAGTCCTGATATGGAATCCATGCACTAACAGAGAAAATGTCTTCCTAAAACCCGAATGATTTACATATACCCCAAAGCAGGGAAATTTATATTTTCTTTCTCTTTCTAATCCTACCTAATGTAAATGTGCATCTTCTCTTATATAAATGATGCTGATTTTTTTCTAACTCATCTTTAAGTAATTGTTCTGACCTAATGAAGTAAAACAGACTAATCGATGTCACTGTTTTTAACTGACAAGTTTCTGTTATGAAATTTTTACGGTGTTCCATTGTCTCCTACAATATCCAAGAAGACGTCTTAATTTTATCAATGGATTTGTTAGATGACTATTTCATCTGGCTGCGAAGACGAAATGAACAACCTGCCTAGCATTTAAATGTCAGGGGGTTCAGCTCACTAATATCATATATTGGACAGGAATTTTTTTTCTCTCCAGTTTTTAATGTGAACAAAACCCGAACATTAATGGACACAAGTGTGTCTGCATTTTGCAAAAAGATTATTTCTTCCCTTAGATTTCTTTTTATTTTGCCAGCATAAGAGGACAAAACTACTTTTTGTCTAGTGAAGTGCCACAGCAGTTTCAGTGTGATGTCAGATTTTAGCTTCAGCATCTTAAACATCAGAAGAAAGATTGTCACTTTTGCTATTCACTTCTTTTTTTCACACGCCAACTTAAAAGGCAGATATTTTCATCAAAAGGCATTTCTAGTGTCTGGCTTAATCATTTGCCTTGGATCACTGGGTCTACAACATGTAACATCCACTTTGGAGTTATGTAAATACTGCAATGTATGCCAGTGGGTACAGTTCCAAAAAGACACCACTGGATATGCTATAGCTGATGGCACATCTGTATACATGTCCTCCAGAAATCCATCTAAATTTATAAGATTTTTGTTATCCATAGGTCTTCTAGTAAGTGTTTTGAGCAGTCTCTGAAATTATCACTCTACAAGTGTTGTTACCAGATGCACTTACTTTTGTAAATTAAAAATTATGTAATTTGAGACAGAAGTGGAAACTGGAAGCAATAACCATAGAATAAGAGAAAATTAAGAATTTCACAATAAAGACATGATCAGTAATTGCTTTAGTTTTTATGTTTTACCTCATGGCAATGCCAAGTCTCTCCTTCTCCAGCCTCTTCAATTTCTAAACGAACTTTGAATATAGTATTGAATTTCTTATTTAGTTCAATTGAAGTCTCATAAATCTCCTTTTTTTTAAGGGATCCTTTGGGGAATATGATTGAAGTACAGGTACCTTTTTCACCACATACAGTTAGAGACATTTTAGGATTCATGGAACTAGAAGAAATATCACTAGTTTTCACAAGGACATCCCAAGTCCCTGTTGAAAAAAAAAAACAGGAGAAAAAAAAAATGGGCTTGCTGACTATTCAAAATAATACAACAATTTGTAGCAGACTGAGTTACTGAGTGACTAGCAACCCATTCCCACCTCTGCACTGAGCTAAAACACTGACACGTAACTGGTTCACTCATTATCATTGATTTAGTGAGAAGCAGATTTGGACACCAGCCCTTCCATAGTGACGACATAAACTTGAGTATAAGAAGTTCCGCCTAAACATGAGGAGGAACTTCTTTACTGTGAGAGTGGTAGAGCCTTGGAACAGGCTGCCCAGGGAGGTGGTGGAGTCTCTGTCTCTGGAGACATTCAAAACTCGCCCGGACACATTCCGGTGCAACCTGCTCTAGGTGGACCTGCTTTGGCAGGGGGATTGGACTAGATGATCTCCAAAGGTCCCTTCCAACCCCATGTGATTCTATGATTCTATGGCTGACCCTTTAGAGATAAGCCAGATCAACAGCACTATGCAGATAAGACTGCCAGTTCCATATTAGAGACTTATAAAGAGCCGTGCCAATCTGTTGATTTTTTCCGCTCATAACGTTTCCTCTGACAACATAAAATTTTTTTCTTACTAATCACCACTTAAAAGCAGCATATTTTCTACTAGATAGTACAAAATCTACCAGGTTTGCCTTTAATCAGTTTTCATTTTAACTTTTTGAGGAGATACTTAAACTAGAACATTAAAATTTGCTGCATATTTCCTAGAACAAGATGCTGATGAGATAAACTGAAATGTTGCATTTTGATTACAGATCACCACAATTATTATGCCAGCAAAATACAAAACTTTATCCATTTCTTCTGTGAAGTGATGTTTGCTGAGAGATTAAAAATAGTCCCATATAACAGCACATAGATTTGCCTACTTTAGAGGCACAAAAACCACTCAAAACTAGCAGTTTTACTTTTTAAAAAATGCAAAACTATGTTGAGTAGTTGCTCGTGTTCAAACTGAAGATCTGGTTTGAAGCACTTAGTCCCTTAAACATTCTAGATTAATTGGAATTCACCTGAAGGTTCATAAGGACTGCAGACTGATTCCAGGTAGGCTCCTGAGCAACTTCTGTAACTCTATACCGATCAGATACTTAGTTAAACCTCCAATCATCAAGACAGTTTTCAGGATCAGGAACTTGTTCTCATCAAAAAAATCCCGTTGATTTAGTTAGCTTTAACATTTTAATTCATGCCAATAGAATATATGGAAAACTCAGGGCTATCAAAACCATGTTTTCTATTTTCAAAAGTTGACTCCTGCAGAAAGGCTTCGGTCTCTGGGGCTGGTGCAGAACTGAGTATGATCAATTTTTTATTAAGATAACTTAGCTCTGTTTATGCAAAGTGAGGCGAAGAATGGATTTAATAATTTTAAATAGCTATTTTGTAAAACAGGGTAGTTTCCTTTAAGTAATTGAAACAGTGACTTTCTGAGTTTATGTCCATAGTCCTGTAAAGTCCAGCTTCCTAACCACAACAGGCAAATCTTTACCTCCTACTGTAAACTAAAGCAAATAAAGCTTTATTACTTCAGATCAGGTGAGGAGCTGTGCCATAAATTCAGGACTTGGTGAATGTAAAAAGTTAGTACTCACCATCTTTAAAATCATCTACAATAACTTCAGATGTTATGACTTTATGGATAATCATAAATAGCTACCATTCTCATGTCTATGAACATTAAATATAAATGAAACCAATGATATCCATGAAAAAATGGAAGTCAAGCGAGAATTTATCATATTCCCTGTGACATAATCCAAGATTTTTTAGCCCTTTAGTACCAAAATACTACGCCTTTAAATTATCAATATATAGCTACCTATGAAGACTGAATGGAAGGACTATCTCTGTTGGATCATACAGTACCATACGCTGCCATCACTTGTTAACTATATTGTATAATCTCTGACAAATTTGTCAAGATCCAATTTAAAAGCAGCTACATTAAGCTCCTTTCCTTCTCTTTACCTAAGTCTAAAAGAAAGCTATGCTGCAAATTCATTCTTTCTCAGAAATCTTTTAATTTTCTCAGAATGGCATTAATGGACTGCTGGAACCCATCTATTTCTACGACAACTTTGTCCGTTAGCTTAAATAACTCTTTTTCCTCCTTGATGTGCAAGACACCATTAATTTGATAAATCACAACTGTGTCCATTTTGAGCATTTAATTTGCTAGACTGAATATGTCAAGTTTTTTCAATACCCTTTCACAACAGAGACTTGCCATATTCCCAGTGATTATCTCTTCTTTACAGCTGTTCCATCTTGAACCAATCCTTCTGGACACAGCATTCCCGGTGAAACATCACTGTTTCTCTGTAGTGGCTTTATTTCTTTTTGTTCTTCACAGATGATGCCTACATCATCGGTGATGGTTGGACTAGGTGACGTTTAAGGTTCCTTCCAACCTAGACGATTCTATGATNTCCAACCTAGACGATTCTATGATTCTACGTACATTGTGGGGTCACAGTTACTTTGTTCACAGCCACATCACATTACTGTCTCAAAAACAATTCTGTGATATACAACGAACACGGATACTTCTCCTAGTCATATCCTGCTGATGAACTCTTGTAGCAGAAATTATTACAAGATACGGGGATACAGATCCAATACAGTTTTTAGACTCTGTGCTACTACTTAGTTCTGAATTTCAAAAAAAAAAAAAAAAAAAAAAACAATAAAAGTTAGGAACCTGTACCAGAATTAAGCACTTAAATATTTAGTTGGGTTTATGCCTAACTATATTCAAGCTTTGTGCTACTGAATTCAGTTGCATTTCTTTCTTCCAGTTCTCAAAGTTTATCACACAACCTCTTAATCACAGCTTTGTAGCACCAAGATTTCCTCAGCATATTCGTTCTCTCTTCTCCACCTCTTCACAATTCTTCCTTTTATTACCAGTTTCCACTTTCTTATTATTACCTAATAATTTCCCATAAAGCAAGTAAAATTCAGTACTGAAATTTAGACACTTTAGATGTCATTACATTTGTTTTAGTAGAAAATATTTCTAAAGAGTATCAACTTTGTTTTACAATCTATCTTTAGTAAAGTCACGATGCATTGCTTCTCATTTCCTACTTGCTTCTATTATCTTGACTATTCTTTTCTTCAAAATGCATTATAGAGGTTTGCATGTGATCGATGACTAGCTCTATAGTCACCTACATTATGCTTTCTTTTCTTTAGATGGAAGTATTACCTTTGCTGTCTTCAAGTCATGCCTTTTGTCTTCATAAAATCATTTGAAAACCTTGATACTAGATCAGCCACTTCATTTCCCAATTCCTTCAATATTCTGGGCTAACAACTCCTTTGGTTGTCACTGTTAGACTACATGAAATCCAAAGTTCTATTTGCAGTTCAGGTTTGGTGATTTCCAATAACTTCATTCCCATTAGCAATTTTGGGTTTGCTTCCCTTCCCAACGTTATTGTTTGTTAATGAAAACTGAGATAAAGTATTCTATTTGTCTAGGGATTTTACCTACATCACCTGCAGTCTGCACTCTATTGTTCCTGCACAATTATACATCTTTCCAGGTTCTCTTGCCAAGTAAATGGTTGAAGAACCTTTACTATTTGTTTTAATTCTTTTATAAAATCTAATTCAGCTCAACGTTTTGTAAGTCCCATTTTATCCCTATACTTTCTGACTTCTAAGGTAAAGCACTTTTTGCTGATGAGTCTTTTATTTCTCCATGCTTTATAGGCTCTCTGCTTACTTGTCATATTCTTTCTAAAGTTATTATACAATTACACCAGAGCTGAATTTCAGTAGATACAGAGTTGAGTATTAATAATCATAGACTGGAAAAAACTAGAAGGTCTGCACTCAGATTTTTGAAGACTATGTTTGCAGGGGAAACAAGGGAAGGGAAATGTTTTATATGGCTACATTCAAACACTAATTAAGGTGCCTAAAGAAGGATGCAAGATTTCTATCATTTTTCATACTATCAGTGAAAAAAGATGTGACAGACTCTGACCAATGTTGGGCTTCTGCTCTGAATTACCCTCAGGAGACGCTTGCCTCGCTCTGTGGGTTATGTAGGGCACCTATGGAATCTACTTTTTTTAGAGACCTGGAATACTTGTAGTGGTGCAATACAGCTATTTCTTATTCTGAAATTGTCACTACTCTGGCTGCTCATCCTATGCTTATATTTCCAGGGTATTCTGTCCTCTTGTTGCCTCAATGATGTTATTTTTCTATTTCCACAGATGATATAAGATCTTCGCCAGTGGACCAACTACAGGTAGCTAAATATGAGGATACGCACTACCAACTGTGTCTGCAACTATGTACAATGTAAAAGTCTCTGAGCATAAAATGAAGTATTCATGAGCACAGAAATTAATAAAGATTAGTTTACGAAACGGCTGATATAGAATGCAAATTCACACCTTCAGATTATTTAAACTTTACATAGTTTGGTCTACCAGTTCTGATTCAGATTTCATAAATGAACCCAAACCAACATTTTACACCTCTTCAAAAAATACATGGGAGAGAGTTAAGAAATCCAGTATCCTGGCAAAGCATACAAGACTTATCATGTTTTCAGTGTCTAAGTTGTTTCTGAATTTCGGTCTTTTTTTCATTAAGCAGTTTGAATAGGATATTGGGTTCAGGTCAACTAGCTGTTTGCAAGAACTTGTGCCATTGATATAAGTAAAAAAGAAAACTGCAAATAAAAGCAAATGCTTGCTGCAAATATATGAACATACGGGAAAATCTCATTCTGCTAAAAGAGTTTTTGTGTCTCTTCTTGTGATTTCATCACTGTTGCAGGAGCCTTCTGCTCTGCATTGACTGCCATATGGAACAACCTACCTCTTTTTACTTCAGCTTTTTTCTAGCTTCCACCAAAAACATAGTTCCTTCATTGCCTCCATGACTTAATATCTCCCTTCTGCTCTAAGCTTTCTTCCCTGAACATTATAATTGTATTTATCAGCTCTGGAAATTGTTTGGAGATACAATTTGTATAAGAAATGTAACTCACATTTAAGCTATATTATTTTTATATTAGGGGTTTAGTTCTAAAATAACTGGAAAAAATAATATTCATTAAATTAAAACAAAAGCAGGAAGGAGCTTTGATTATTTCAGACCTTACCGTCAATCTTTCCTGTCAACATCCCATTCCTGACTTTTCCAAGAAGTTTCAACATTCGTTTCGTCTGTGCGTCACCAACTCCACTGTCTAGCCATTGCTGGCAAAGAAATGCGTATTGGTCATCAGTCTTGCCTGATTCATGGATGACAATTTGGTCCAGGTACCATCCAGCTCCATAACCCACATTATGGTGCTCAACAAGAACTTTGTTTAACTGTCCAAGGTCTACTGCTCTCATTTCGGAGGTACAAACCTGATCAGGAAAAGGCAAAATGAATAACAAAGTGATTAAGACATACATTTTATCATCCATCTTTAAGAAGATTATGTTTGGAAAGACAACTTCCTTTCAATGCTGAAGTTTCTTTTCTTTTCTGATAGCAAAGAAAGGTACTATAGGCTGACATTCATATTTGGAGACACTGTTCAGAAAATACATGTATCTTGAATATGTACATTTTACTTGTTCACCATCACTGCACCCCAGGCTTTATTATGAAAAACATCCCACTGTTTTGAGTGGAAAGAAACCTGTAATCATAAATTTACTTACAGAAGTGTCATGAAAATTGAAGTTCAACCAATTCTCATAGGTGAAACAAAGGGAGTGCTCCAAATATCAGGACAGGCCTAGTAAATTGAACTTTGGTTTTGATAAGGCATTTTATTTTTAAACATTTCAAAGTCTTTTATATTCTAAGCCATCCTATTTTTTAAATGGGAAATGTCATATTATTCCACTCTGAACAGAAATACTGACACCGTTGATGACTATGCAAACAAAGGAAGATACTGACATTAGAAACTATAACTAAGGCTGTTCACGCATACAAGCAAGAATTGATGTGCTCTTTGGATGTAAATAGACATCTGTTTAAATATTGCTACGGCTACCAGTAAACAAAAGCTAAATGGCAACTGCACTAGTGCATGTTGGGATGAATAAATTATGTGAGTGAGAGAATGAGTGTGTTCCATGCAAGAGATAATATGAGTGGGTGGGTAGATACACGGGCATCTGTGTGGGTGACATTAAAAAAACCCAGATGGATAGTAAAAACAGACGCTATAATTTTTATTTGTTGCCAACCAATTTGCCACCAGGCAGGAAAAAGCATGAGGACCAGAAAGCAACAAAGGAAGAGATGATTTTGAGAAAGAATTATATCATCTGGTCCATTCTCCTGTCTGTGTCGGACTATTCTCTGCAATGTGCTCAGAAAAAGAAAACATCAGAGTTATTATTCCTATCACAACCTTAGGACTTCTAGCTTTCCTACCTTGATAAATCCATGGTCTCCTCACAGTTACCATGGCAAGTTATACCCCTTCATGTAATGCATATGTAGCCCAAAATAAGATCTAGCTGTGAGGAACATCTTGTAAATAACTTTTTGGGAGCACTCACTGCTTTTTAATTTTATTCTTTTTAGTTCTGAGCCAAATATAATTTTCTTGTCAGTCTACATGACCCTTGACTTAGAGGAAAGAGCCTGTATTGCTAATATTCATGTTCCTTCACAGCTAACTCTATCTGAAAAAGGGACCTATCATTAGTCTCATTCTTTGTGATAATAATTAACAGTCATTAGACAACAGTGGTCATAATCACCCATTGTTATCAATGAATTCTCATAATAATACATTAAATTGCCTACTCCCTCAGCATTAACAAGAATGTACTTTTGGTTGATGTCATTACATTTCTTTCTTTTTTTCCCCCTCAGTATAAAGACATTTGGAACTGCATAAAACACACTACTGGAAGTGTAATTAATGAAAGCCAAAGGATTTTGTTTAAATTGTTTTGCTTTAGATGAAGCATTAGCTAGGCAAAATTACAATCCCCGTTTATCTGACCCATTGAACTGGCAAAAAAGTTAAACATACAGTTACTTAAACAAATATAAACCAGCCTTTTTTTCTGCAGTCATTAAATGAACTTTACTCTCTTTTCTTACACTTTGTTGCAATTTACTGTCTTCCTAGCTTTTCCTTATATTCTAGTCCTTTATCAGTAAAGAGAGATCCTTTTTTTTCCACATCTTTAGTTTCCTTAACTTTGTTTTCTCTGCCTGTTCTTTCCGTATTTTCCAGGGATATTGCTGACGTAGTCATGTCTCTCAAGACATCTTGCCCTTTACATCCCTTCCTTTCACATTCGAGTCTTAGATACCCTCACTAAAACCTCATTCCAACTTTTTTATTAATCTACTTCTATGTAAAAGAATGTAAGACTGGCAGTAGTATGTCAGACTGCAGATCCATCTAGTCCAGTATACTGTTGCCAACAGCTACCAATAACAGATTTCCAGGGAAGAGCTGAAAAACAGGACAAATATATAGAGATGCTTCTTGAATATAAAGTCTCTCAGGCTTTAGCAATTTGTGGTTCAGAGATTTCCTGAGCCAGAGATTGTGTCTTTGCACTTAACAGCCCTCAGTGGAAAGTTGCCTTCCATGACAATGTGCAATGGCTTTTTGCACCAACATGCATTTTACTGTCTGCAACATCTTGCGCCAGAAAGCAAAATGTGCTAATTATGCGCTGTGCAAAAAGCCACCTTCTTTTGTTTTGAATCTGCCACCTGCATATTTAAAGCTCTTGAACTGTTGTATTTAATGAGAAAATAGAATTATGCATTTTCTCTATGCCATTTTATATGTCTTATTTCCCTCTCATCATTCCTTTCCCAGGCCAAACAGCACCCGTTTGTTTAGTTGTTCCTTGCATGGAAGATACTTCATATCACTTGACATTCTTCTTGCACTTTTTGAGACAAGTGAATCAGAACAAAACACAGCCTCTATTATCCGCACCAGAGAACTCACCTGGGGGCATGACTGTATTTTCTACTTTGGGGTAGCTGGTTTTTTTTACTTTTTCTAATAATTCCTAAACATTTGATCTCTTCTGTTTTCCTTTTGTTTTACCTCTGTTGAGTATCGGGGTGACATCATTACAGAGCTATCCTGATACTAAGGTCACTTTCCTATTTCAGAGCTCATTATTTTGCATGCAAATTTAAGGGGTTTCCCCCATCACAGCCACTGCTTTTCATTTAGCTACAATTAATTTAATCTGCTGTTTTATTACCCAGTCACCCTGCTTGAGGTCCTTCTGCAATCTCTGCCACCAACTTTCATATTTATTACCTTAAATAATTTAGTATCATCAGAAAATTTTGCCATCTCACTGCTCAATCCCTTCCCGTGAAATTATTGCACAATGGAGAATGTGAATACACAAAATATCTAGGCTTTTGTCCACAGTACAAAAATAGCTCACCTAAAACAAAGGATCTGCCTGAGAAGACACTTGACATTCTCCTCTACTGCCCAATACAGTGGCTCTGATTTCTTTAACAGTAACAACTGTTTCACCTATTCTTAATTAGCGTCCACCTTGAAAATGTTGTGTAAATTATATCTTTATAGACCTTTTTTCCTAGTTATGTCACAGACTATGGACTTTTATGTCTTTTATTAACTCTTCTAATTGCCTATAAACATTTGCCCTCAAAAATGCCAAGCATTAACCTGTATTTTTAATAATATCATCCGGGCAATCAACATCACAAACCTCCTCCTATATTTTAGTAGTACAGTTTGGACTAGGGCAGCGGGATTCTGCAAACAATGACAACTTTAAAAAAAAAAAAGGTTACAAGAGACTATAAGGTAAGAAAAAAAAAATGCCTAAATACTTTGGATGGAAAGACTATGGCCAAATTATTAAAAATCTTCCATAGTAATTTCACTAGCTACCAGGACACTAAACACTGTTATGAATCTAGCACTAGGTTATTGGTTATTGCTATGAAAAGGAGAGACTATGCATATTTTTAAAAGATTTATTAAATTTTCCTCAGTAGTAAATGAAAGGGGAAGTAAACTTCATTGGGATATATATGCTCACCTCTTTTCATTCTTGCTTAAACTACTGGTTATCTTCATTTTACTGTGGGAAATGAGGTACAGAAGAAAGGTAAAATGATACATTCTCAGACCATCAGGTAAACCAGTGACTGAGCTTAGAAATGAATACAGGCATCCTGCCCGTGAGTGCTTCGTACACTATGTCACACAGTCCATTTAGAGCAACAGTTGTCTGAAGATGGTACCTAGAGCTAAGCTAACAGAACTCCAACAAAGTAAAAAAATAGAGAAGCAGAGGAGGTCGTGGTGAATTTTTAAAGAGGTTGCGAATGTATTACTGTAGAGTCAGAAAAAGATATAGGAAAGTATAAATAGGACAATTAAAGAGGTGTTCTTCTACACAAGGAACACCGAACAATCTACTGAAAAAACAAACGCACAGAGGATAGAGGTGTCTAAAAGCAAAAACCCCAAAGAGAAGGTGACAAGGGAAAAAAAACATTCACCGTGTCTTCCAGCAAAAGAAGGGAAATCAGATGTAACCAGTATGTAGAAGTTTTACACGGATTGCAGATCAAGTGCAGTCCATACTATGGATGCTCACCATATGTTTAAAAGCAGTTTACATAAATTCATGGGAGAAAAATTATCAATGACTATGGAACGCATGGATGACACGGCTGGTTCCTATGTTTCTAAGCTCAAGAAAATATTTTGCCATTACAAAGCAAATGAAGGTAGAATTGTTTAAGGGCAAAGCTAGGAAAGCAGTGGGACAGGTCATCTAGGAAAGTTATGACATCTCAGCCATGAGGGATCTTAAGAAATAGTACAAAATAAGTATAGAGGATCCTGGTTTATTGTACAGGATCAATTGATCAACTGAAAGGTCTCTTTAAATCCTATTTAGTCGTATCTCGTCTGAGTCCAGGATACGTGTGAACATATTGTGCAGAAATAATCATTAGTATGGTAATGAGTAAAGGTTGACCAGAAAATGTCTCCTAGGATTTATCTTGAGCAGTCACATATGTTTACAAGCAGCTTTACCTGTTTGCAATTCTATATATACATGGATTAATTAACATATAGTAGCTAAGACATTTAAAATGTCTCTTTCAACCATATCTGGACAGATCTTTTAAAAAATGGATTTTAAAGGAGCAATCACAGGAAATAACCCTGATATTTCTATACCAGCTTCACAAGTAACTGAAAATTAAGCCACAGAGTTTTATATATCATTGGGTTCTATTCCAGTTTCTAAGAACAGTTACTGCTGGTTTGTGGGTTTTAAATTTATGGGTACTTGAACTATTCTTAAACCGCAATCCCGATTCAGGTAAAATGTCTCTCCTTAGTAAGCAACACATCTTTTCCACATGTTACCATAGTGTAACATGCTTGTACACTTCTAATACAATGCTTGTATTTGATAATGGAAAAGAAATATGATACTAGAAGAAAGCAATAAAATAAAACACATTAAGCAAATATGTAAGGAAAATTACTCAATACTAACCTGCCCCTTTTCAAAATTTGAGTGTCTTAGTCTCCTTTTGCAGGAATCTCCCTGGTCTCCAAATACTGTGATAAATACGTCTGCATCAGTCCCTGATGCAGGCAATGTTCCCGTACGAACACTGATCGAGTAAAGAACTTCTGTCATGAAAAGTCAGTGATACAAGACATTACCAAATCAGACTATTTAGCAACGTAATTACCAAGCATTACAAACCAATTTATTTTAGGTAGAAGATTAATTTCAAGACCAAAGAATGAAGTTATAGTAATTGACATTAATGTTCTGTCTGAGTTTCGTATCGATTGCTAGTTACCTCCCAACAGCACAGTACAACGCTGGAGAGGAGACGTCCGTTATGAATCAATGCAACAATCCCTGCTTACATTACAGGAAAAGAAAATGTCATAGTTCTGGAGCCTTACCCAGTGGTCACCGAAATCAACTGAAGGAATCACACTGGTTTTATCGGGCTTTGTAAAAAGCTTTGAATTCTTGTAGAAATTAAAGGTCTTAAATCGAGTTAGGATCAACTCTAATAACATTTTACAAACAAAAAACACAAGTGAAGGTATAACAGATAAAATCCACCTTTTGTTCTGAGTCAGCTGAATTCTGGTTTAGTTTGGCATTTTGATAATTATGGCCAACATCAACTAATATGTTCAGAAGAAATGGCCCAGCTATTTATACAGATATGCATTGTTGTTATTATTCACCACAAAGGATGGTTTGCCATGAATTTTGGCTGATGAGTTATATAGTACAGACTCCTTGAGGCAGCATGACAGAGGATTTTTTTTTTATGGGTTCTGTAAGCCCTGTGAAGAATTAAATGTTATAACAGTGTTAAGATATATTTCCATTTGAAGCCTAGACTTCAGTTAGATATTAAATGCAAAAAGTTTTAAATATTTTATCTCAGACTTCTGTTCATAGACTATAATGGATGAGAATTCTTTTCTAAATATTTTATAAAATGTAATCAGAACAAAGGAAGATGTTATCATATTTTAAATACAATGACAAAATGAAACAGAGGAAGATCAGCTTTCAAGAAAACCTCAGGAAAAGATTGTTTTTTATTTTTGTGATTCATGCCATTATGCCTTTGCACATGCCTTTTTCACATCTGTGATTTAGCCCCTCACCGAGTAGAAAGCAGTCATTTTTTGAAAATTTCATCAGAAACATACTAATTGGGTTTTGTGTATTTTTCAGACTTTCAAATTAGTCCTTATTCTAGTGGAAACAGTATATATCAGTTGTTTTAAAAGAGAAAAAAATGCTTTAACAAGACACGTTATTAAAGACCCTGCATGGTTTACACAGGTATATTGAATGAATTTTAAAAATAATTTTGAGTGCTTTTTATATATATATATATATAAAATGATTTGCAATCTTGCCCATTGTGTTCATCCCATTAGGCAGTTCACAATTTTGTGCGTGTGTGCATTTCTTTTGAAGATCAGCAGCATACCCCTGGGTGGTGGCTGGTCTGGCCTGACCGCTGCCAGCTCTGCCACAGCCTCACATCCATCCTCTCCAAACAGACACTGGGCTTCAGCGTGAAAGCCCAACTCTTGCTTAGTGTCCAGGTCTTTTAGCTGAAGCTGCAGGCAGAATCAGAAGAAGAAATTTGTTTATCTGAATTGTTTCATTTCTTATTTCCCTCCCAAATGAAACTGACATTTATTTCTATTGTTAATGCCTGCACACACTTTATAAAAGCTGCCTGATTCTGCGTAAGAGCTACGGTTGTTGCTGCCAGCCGCTGATTCTGCAGCCTGGTGTTTATAGGTGTGTTCTTCACCACGTATTGACACAGGCATAGGACCCATTTGTAGAGAACCAGTGAAGGATACAGGTTAAATTGACCTGTATATACTTGCAATTTCAGAATGTCAAATGAATGAATCCAGCTACATCAATCTTAATAGATATGCCCATTTTGCAAAGAAACATTTGTTTTGCTGCTTTTATTTGCTTACATGTGACTTGCTCTACCTCAGCTAGGATTTTCAAAGTTGGCAGAAATTAGATGTCGAGTGGCCTTTGGGGGTCTCTGTGGAAATAAGTTATTTGAAGAATGAATTCCAGTAGAAGGTGTGAGGTTAGGGCCAGCTACATTCCACTTGACTTTAAATACTCAGTGGAGACTGAACTTATTACGTTCCAAATTCGTGAACTTACAACCTCCAAACCAACTGAGGAAGCACAGCCGTGGAAGCTCACCTATAGTAACTACTGAGGGCAACTCAGATTGTAAACTTTATCCTATGTCAGGTTATAAAATACAGAATGACAAGCTATCAAGCATATGCAGAAATATTTCTGGTAACTGCTATATGCAGGATTGAATGTGATACATAGCTAATGACTACAATTTTGCAGAAATGATTTCTTCAGCCTTTAGAATCTCTTTTTATAGAAATATAATATCCAAGTCATTAAAAACAAATAAAAAAATGAAGCAAAAACTTAATTTCATCAAATCATTAAGTAATTCTTAGGCAGGGTTTTCCAAAATTATTATGGCGACTTATTACCACTACTGACACCAGCAGTCGCAACAAAAGCCTGTGGTACAGGATACACATACCACTGCTTGGAAATCCTAACTACAGATTACCTTAGACAGATTTCCACTCTTAAAAATGTTGTCAGACTATCTTGCCGTTGAGTTCCTAGAAATGTAATTACTGAACATTTTCCATTACTGCTTATGCTTTGTGCTCAGTGCTTCACAAGATCAGGCACAAAGCTTTCAGATGAAAGTAAACAATTCCCATGACCATTTCCAGAATTAAACCATTAATTACTTGAATAAACAGTGTTTTGCTTTAGATAATATTAAATTCCACTAAAATTGTAGCCAGTTGTTCACCCATTTTTTCCAATTGTAAGAACTGAATTTTCTCACACTAAATGTCTAACTTCTTCTCATAAAAAAATACCTCTCTCACTTTTATCAATATAAACATCCCTGACTAAATATCAGTAAGTATCAAAAACTCCTATCCGTATTAAAATTAGACTAAAGGTTACCTGCATATGCAGACAGACAACCTGCAGAAACTGGACTCATAAAAATGAGATGTGTAAATTTATGCAGACTTTGGCCTTAAAATAAAATGTGCCTGACAAATTCTTGTTAGTTGTAAGATTACATCTAAGTGTCAAATTTATCTTCAAATCATATAGTGTTTTTATATTCTATACAAAAGCAAAAATATTTTGTATTTTACTTTGGAAAGTGCCAGAAACTCTATTTTTAAGCAAGGAAAAGCTACTCATTCTGTAGTACATAAATCTTCAAAAGTTAAAGGAAAGAAATAAATGTTAGCTAAGGTTATATTACTTCCTACAGAAGTGTGCAGAAAACCGTAGGAGATCAACAGGAAAAACTCTGAAGCTGGTGTAAACACCAGAACAGAGCAAACAGAGAGCAGCAAAAGGAACGTAGGGATTTTATATCCTTTTTTAACCTTTACAGTTTCATCTGTAATTTGTGTTATTGTGAAATTTCTGAAACTTTGGCTATTACTTCTTTCACTTAAGGAGAAAGCAAGGAAAGGAATTCTTTTCATTGGGGCTGGGTTTGACCATTGATTCATAGTGAGTTCACACATACTGACTGCCTCCTGTAGACTATTTCTATACAACATCTCTATTTTTTTACTGCACTGTAAGAGCCCTATTAAAGTGAAACCAACTTGATACATTTTAGATTATGCTTCCATGTATAAATATGTATAAAAAGACTAATAAATAAGTTATAGATGTTATAATTATATTACTGGCAAAAGCAGTATATGTTATTGTGGCTTACGTTGTAGGTTGTAAATTCACCAGTAGAAGAGACTACATAGGTCTATAGCAACCTATTGACTTCTTGTAGATTGTAACAATTTATAGCTACTAATAAACCAATTATTAAATAATTTTTGAAGTATTTAAAAGTATGAACAAAAATCATTTAGCCAAAGCAGAAAGCACACTATCACATTTATGACTTTTCTGCCATGTTTTGAGCCACCAGTTCTGGAGGCTGAAATCTTATATTACTTAATCACAAAATGGATATAGTGAGGGTAGTGTCAACATGTTTTTGGAATGCTTTGTCAAGTGGCCTGGAGATGCATATTTAAAGTGAGACATTGGTTTTGTTTTCTATTCTTTCCATTCTTGTAACCTAAATTGAGACACCAAAATTAGCTGACAACACATTTGGTGACAAAATACAAACGAGATAAACTCCTCCCCTATCCTCAAAGGAGCATATAAAGTCAGACTTAATGTTCCTATAAGTACCTTAAACCCATTCATATTTTAGCCTGGAATGCAGCTGTCTATAGCATTTCCCCTGAGAACAGTTTCTGGACCACATTCATTTAGGGAATCACCCTTTGATATTTTAAATCCATAGTAGGGTTAAGGTACTGTGTGGCCTAGTTCAGAAAAACATTCTTCTGCTAACTTCAGAATAATTAAATGGTACGTCCACAATGCTTTTGGGGCACTTGCCTTCAGGCAGAGTTCATTGGCACAATTTTTCTTCACATTAAACATCACTTTAAGTATTTCCCCCAGGCCCAAGTATTTGGAGGCCCAACACCATTCTATTCAATCTTCCTACCCACCCTGGGGAAAGGCATACATTTAAAATCTGGTTGAATGATAAGATTGACAGCATTAAGTCATTTCTCCATCCCTTTTTATGAGACACCTTAAGTACATATTAAACTGTAATCAAATGTTTAAGGCCCACCGATAACCATGTTGTAATGAACGAATACTAAAGTATCAGCTTAATTGGTTTCTACAAGTAGGTGGTTCTGTGTGGGGAGACGGTCATTAGTTCCATGCAGGGATTAACATTTATTGACATTAGCAGGAAACATCACCTTTCATGTCACGATGAGCTCTGCAGAATATATCTGTGCATGAGTGAATAGGTATGGATACATGCACTTCAGCAAGCTCAAACAAGGTAGATCTGTGCTGAAAGAGATCTGGAAGCTGTAGGCAATCATCTGTAGATGCCAGGTAAACGAGCCAAAAGATGCATGACCTTGCTGGTGCAGCACAAAGCAAAGCTAAAAATCTCACCAAAGGATATTTTCTGCTATTATGAATAACATTACAACTTTATACATAGTGTGGAATGGAATACCTTGTGAAGTTCAATTCCTCTTCCCAAGCATGGACCAGATAACACAAAGGAAACTTTCATTATATCTCCAATGTCACCAACAGTCAACTGTTAGAAAAACAAAGAAAAAAAATTAACTATATGTTGTATGTAACAATTTAGATTACATATTTCAAGGCCAGGTAAAAAGATAAAATAGATTAAAATACTAGTCAAGGAAATTAATATTAGGGCAATGAAGTCCCATTGAGATTGCAAGCTAATTTGTACTCACATTTGTGTCATAACTTATAGTTATTTTTAACTGGTAGAATTGGCTGCAGACCTAGGCCAGCATATGAATAGCAAATATGACTGATTCTGTATTTCCAAGTCAAATTCGTATTACTATTCTTTTCCCTTTACTGTCCTATTTATCTCTTCTCCATCACATCTTTATTCTCAAACTTGAACTGAAATTTTGAACTCAAGATGATTTTTAGCCCTGGCTGTTGGTTCTGTTCTCAGTTATTCCAGTGCTCAAAAGAAAGGATGGTTGGTTTCCATAACTCATATCATGCACTGCTGCTTGTGGCCTTTCATCTCACAGCAGTTAAGCAAGTGATGTTTATATTTCCTTTTTGCACAAGATGGGTAATGACTTTTTTTCCATGTTTAAGAATAAAAGTCCTTTGAAAGGGGTGACCCAGGTTAACACGCTTGTCCAGAAGCTGATATTAACTTCATGGGCAAACTACAGAATTTATATTTGCCAGGGACCAAGCTCTCTACAATGGTAGAGAGAAATAGATTAGTTGAGGTTTGAGAAGTAGAATGTAAAGGAAGTACATTATTTATTGCCTTACTGTTAAGACCTACTAGTCTTAATTCAAAGTTAATGAGGCTGTTCATGTCCAAGTTGGCATTTGCTCCAGAAGGCTTTCATAAATGATTTGTATTAGCCCACAAGTGAGAAGTTCTCCAAGTGATGCTTATTTAAGACATGGAGGCATAAACATCAACTCCAACAAAAAATCATTCCATGCAACTTCACATATGTCAACTCCAACTCTTACTTTACTGAAATTATTTTGTAAGATTTTTGTGAAATGAAAAAAAAACCCACCAAAAATGGATTATCATTCAGATTCTGAACTTTCTGTGCAGGGGATTTCCCTTTTCTTCCAAATACAACAACTTGAATATCAGGAACATCTTCTGGTACTTGCATACAGTGCATCCACATCTGCCATCGTCCTCTGCTTTTAGTATCAAAATCTTTTGTGAGAAGAGATGTCACGGATGATTCTGCGGTGAAAGCAAAGATATATTCAGAGTCCACATCTAAGTCATAAGGTGGTATAAGTCAAAAGGTACAAAATGACACTGGCTGGCAGTGCTGGATCCAGCACAAGCAAGTCAGGCAAGACAGCCGCGAACTCCCATGACTCATTTAACCCTGCGGAGGTGTAGAAAACCAGGCCAGCAGCTTCATGAATCCATGTCAGACTGGTGCAGGGGCCATGCCTATCTTCTCCATACAGTTCCACTGATAGCATACATCCCGCCCACACCTGGAAACCCTTTCAATACTGCCATTTCCATCTGCTCCATCCCAGGCATACTTTCATCCTCCTTGTTTACAGAAGGCATGATTCACCTCCATTCAGGTTCCTGCCCCTCACCGTTGGGGCACCAATGCTCAGTTCAGCTGACATTGTGAAACAGCCTTGTGCTGGCTCTGTTCTGCTCTGCCATGCAATAGGATTCATGCAAATCAAGGACATTTCTGCTGGTATTACCTTTGAGCGGAATTGCGACTTCTACAAAATCTTTCTTGGAGCGTTTATTGATCCAGTCATTGTGAACAAAAACATGTGCAGAAAAAGGGTAGAGGACTTCTTTTATAACAATTTTTTCCAAGAACCACTCATCTGATTGAAAATAAACAGAACATTATTAATTTATGCCTTTTAAGCAGCAAAATGTTCTGCCCATGCAGTCATAAGTTTCTATCTTTAGAAAAATCAATAAAATGTTTTCTTTTGTGGGAATTCTTAAGGAAATGAGGTTTCTGAAAATATATTGGTTGTGTTTATATCTGTTTCTTTCTGTTCCTCTACACTTCAAAATGTTTGATATAGTGAAGAAATCTTGAATTTTTACAGATCTTGTGAAATTAAATGTAGGAATAGACTTGATTTAATGATCCATTAGTGTTCCAAATGATGGAAAGACTTCTGTATGAGATCTCTAGGCACAAGAAGTTCACCAGAGGAAACGATATTATAAATATCCTAAAGGAAAAGGATCAGGAATTCTACCATGTTAGACATCAGAAAATCTATTCAGCACAAAATTTAACTTCTGGTGACGTTCTATGCTATCTAATAAGATACAAACTTCATCTGAAGGTTTTCTCTTGATCGAGGTCATTGTGCTGATTCTCTGGAAATAAAGTCAAGACTCAGACCTCTGAGTCTTGGTGAACTTGGTTATACTCCAAGTCCTGGGAGAGTCAATGAAAGTTTGATCATTCATTTCAATGTTACCATCCAGGAAATAAATGGGAAATAGTCCCCAAACCAGTTTTTGTTTCCAAGTCTGAGTTTAACCTACAGGGTCATCTTATAGTCTTGTTTTTTGATAAAAGAACAAGAGACTCAGTTTATCATGCTCTGGAACAATCGCATCTCCGTTACCAACATTATCTGCAGAAGTACATAGGATATCTGTAAACTCTCTGCTCTGTTGTCTCTAAAAACTGCCAGGTGAAAATTGTAGCCAAAGTAGAAGAAAATATCAATTCATTTTGCTCCTTGCTGTTGCTATTTTTAAGAAGTATGCCAATTCCTTTGACTCCAACAGCTGCAGGTTGGAAAGAGGACAAGAAAAAATGCTGCAGGAAGTGCAGCCTTTTTATCTGCTACTCAACTGCACAGATCCAGATTGCCTTAAAAAATAATATATTTCTAATGGGTTAGAAGAAAAAAGCCTTTCTTCCATGTTCCACTTCCTAATCTGATTAACTGATTTTCTGTGCATACCTTTACCTAAAATAATTTAGTCCTGAAAACAAAATTGTCTTTTAAAAAGAAAATGTCCATTGTCCAAAGATGGAGAGGAAGAAAAAATGTCAAAAATTACAAAAGCATGATGTTATATTGCTTCCTGAAGACCAAACGCTTTTTTGACTGTAGTCAAAAGCACGTAGTAGCTTTTGTAGAGACAGGTTTCATGCATAGTTTTACCATTTTACCATGTCACTACATTTGCTGAGAATCCTTTGCACATTTTAGTAAAACCAAGCTGGTTACTTGACATGTATAGTCCAACAGAAATAATGAAGAGTAGAAAATTGAGAGCAATTTTGAATTTTGTAGAACTTTTTAAAAACACTTGTGATTTTTAATCTTAAATTTAAAATATTTCTGAAGTTCTAGGATTTCCTAAATGTGATAATCTATATTATTATTACTGAAAATCTATATTATTTAACTGAAAAAATTGCTGACCTTTTTTTAGACTCTTAAATCCAACAATAACTCGGTTTAACTTGCCAAGGTATACTGCTTTGATTTTGAAAACATCCACCTGCAAAACAAAAACAATTTAAAAGACATTTTAGTTAAACTTAATATGCAAATTCTTTTGAATGTTTATCAGTTTAGCCTTGTGTGTCATTGCTTTGTATCTCAATGGAAGCAAATTGATCTCGTTCATGCTGTTGCATTGCCTTTGACTTCATAATTAAACATTACATGCTATAACTGATATTTTCTGATCCAATGAATATTATGAATAATGAATTTCAAAATGTTGCTGTATTTAATATGAAGTAATTTTAGAAACATCAGATACACACACACTAGCAATAAAGTGCTCATTTCTAGTACCTTCATGGAATGAAATAACCAAATCAGATCAACTACTACCTGTGTTGAAAATTTGATCCAGAACCTATTTCCCAATGAAACTGATGAAGAAAAGTTGTCTAATAAATCTCAAAATCTGGAGCAATTTCATTTTCACTAAAATTCACAGTTAATTTAGTGGGAATTAAGCAGGGAAATGGAAGTCAAATGAACAGTGTCTTGGAAGGTTTCAACCACTGTGCTGTTGGGATAAGGATTTTTAATTGAAGCCATCTATATGCTAGGTCACATTTTCCACATACAACAGATTTGCATGGTGACTAGACCTCATTTAATCTTCCCTTTTTTCCCTACTGTAAATCTTTGTACTATGTTCACCTTCTCAGCATATACATGTTTGCCTTCTCTTGGCGCAGTTGTCCTCACTGTCAATGGGAAAGGTTACATAAGTATGCACACTGACACTGGGATTTGGAAACATACTATTCATGAATGGATTCATCTACTGTTTTGGGAAACCAGTTGTGAAATAAAATCTCCACAAGAAAACATGTTTTATTGCTCGTCACTTCAGGAGTCATCCTGTTGTAGACAGAAGCAGTTGTCCTGGAAAAGTTGGGTTGAAAATACAATTTGAAGACAAAAGTTTGGGACCAATTTGGGGATTTGAAAACAAACAATGAACAATGAAAAACTTCTATTGTTCCCATAGTTGCTGCCATGTACAACTTACAAAAATTCATGCTACCTGAGAGAACCATATTTATCACAAGAAATAACATCTAGAAAAAAACAACAAAGACTAAGAACACTGAATGAAGCATTTGGGAGCAAGTTTGAGCAAAGAGAACTGTGTGAGAGAATGAATATGGAAAGAGTTGTAACCTGCAATCTTTTCTATAAGAAGACGACTAAGGTGCTATAGCCCAGGATATCAGAAAGCCCTTTAGAGTTTCAGGTAAAGGATTTAGCCTCCCACACCGGCACATTCAAAACTTGGCACAGAATCTGGATTATATAGTATAAAATCTTATGAATTTGCAGATGATTTATATTGCCACTGGAGTGAGTATTCACAAGAGTCAATTGTATTTTTCACATATTTTTCCGTTCAAGATTTATTCTTAAAGAAAATTTAACACACATTCTTACAAAATAAAGTATATTAAAAAAAAGCTAAAGACACTTCAGTTTTTTGCCCTCTTTCAGTCTGTACCTTATCCACTGTACCAAGCAGTCTTGCTGTTCAGATTTCTCTAAGGTATTATTTTTAAGGTGTGTTATATATAACTATTATCTATATCACTGAAGAGATTAATCTATAAAACTCACTACATTACTTCTTAAAGCCAGATGAGCACCACTGTCCTGTCATTACTACTTTCAGATGTATTTTGTGAAGTCCGAGTGAGCAGTTTGATCAGTTCTTGACAAAAGTGACGTTGGGCTTGCATATTCTCTTCCACAATGGAGAAAGAAAACACAGGAATACAAAGGACATAATGACTAAGAAAAATTTAGTTTGGTTTTCTTATAACATTGTGTCTTCTAAAACCTTTAGAAGTGAAAAGAAAAGCAGATAAAACAAACAAGGGCAAGCTTAGAGAATAAATAAGTATATTGCAAGCATATTTCTCTAGATGTCTACATCAGAGAACAAACTAACCTGGGCTGGCTGGCAACAATTAAATACTCCCTCCTGTTCTCACCAAAAGAAGATGCCTATATACTTTGCAACAATTTTATTACTCTCTTAACACAAAAATAAAAAAAAATGTTCCAAACCTAAACTTAGAGCAGACAGTAAGGTCTAGTATATTATTAGCTAGACATTTCCTTTTGTTCTGAAATAGATATTTCCTTTTGATCTGAAATTTGTTTAGTTACTTTGTTCTTATGCCAATAACTACTCCAGGAATCACTCTTCTAGGAAAAGCTCTTTAAGCCTCAAAAAGCAATATGTTTACCATGTTTAAAAGCGATATGTGGGTGGACGAATTTGAAACATGAAAAAATAAAACTCTGCTTGGAACACTGACATTACTGTTTGGGAAAGTTAACAAGAAAAGGTCATGGTCTAAAGTAGGTACAAAGGCAAGATATCCTACAGAAATGTTATCAGTTCTACCAATCAGGCATATTTTAACAAAGCACTGATACCACGCTGGCCTTAAAAGTTTGGAATATTAAAATAGAACTTTTAGAGTATATTTGGCCCAACTCAAAATTACTTCATCAACTTAACTCTTGCACAATGCTGATGATGTGTAAAAGCAACAATGTTACCTTCGGAGACAATCGTCTCTTAATTACAAGAAAAAAATACGTCTATATGGAATATAAAAAGTTAATATTTTTGATACTCTGTCCATGAAAGTTTTTATGCAGACATAAGCTTTATCAAGAAGACACTCACAGATTCAGTTACATTTTTCCTTATTCTTTTACCTGCCCTCTAGCAAAAGTGATCAGGCTGTTTCTTGAGTTAAGCCATCGTTTCCCCGAATCACTCTTTTCTCCTTGTATACAAAGATAGGCCTCACCAGTGGCATCTGCTTTCTTCAAGTCTCCCGTGTGCAAATGGATTGCATATTCCACAACTTCAGAAAAAATACACACACAAAACCAAAAAGTCAGCAAGAGATAATGCTGCTTGTCTTCTTACCCAACACCCGCGCTATGTACCAAACCCTGGTAGAAACCATTGCAAATTTCATCGGAATCCCATACTGTGCCATAGAACAAGGAACAGATCTCTTCAGTCCTGATAACACACACAACCAAAATATGTTCCTGCCCTGTTTGCCAATCCAGAGAATACAGATCTGTTCTGCTCTGACACCAGTCCCAGAAAATCAGTGCTACTCTTTGAGCACAGGATCTCCTAGGTACTGCCCTCTTCCCCCAAGGTAGGGAATTCCTTTCTAAGAAATACTTTTGCACACTCTTTGGGAAGTCTAAGTTCTGGTCTCTAAGACTATTTACTCATATTTATTTGCTACTTCCATCCTTCTGTGCGTATTATTTTCTCCTTGAAATGAAATGAGAACTTACACTTATAAAGTGGCTTAGAAGAAAGCTGGGACCTGATTCTCTTAAGCTTTAAACTCCTGCAATTACTTCGCAATGAATGAACACATCAGGATGATCAAGTTTTCTCACTAGTCAGACTATTACAATGTTCTTGAAGTTAAAACACGTTAATGTGAAACAGAAAAAATGAATTAAAATTTCTTTCACCAGCTTTAATACACAAATAGCAAAACCTCCTTCTATTTTGTATTGGTCTCCAAAGAACCTCCCATGTACTGTATGATAACACACAAATACACATCAGCTAAGTGAAACCTGAGTTTAAGGGAAAGCATTCCTGATTCTTCTCAGCTGTGGTCCTAGTAGAGCAATTAGAAGAGACACTTGTGACCACTATGTAGACCTTCTACTTCCTTGCCTCTTTATGACACAATATACAGGGGAGTGATGCAGGAGAGACCAGATTCCATTAATTCTGAAGTAACTTCATAGAAAACTACTATATTCATTTTTTAAGCTACCTACCTTAGCCCCTGAGTTTATCATGGAAGCAAGGAAACACTTAAACAGAAACAGGTCACAATCTCAATATTTGTGGTTATTTGCATCACGTTAACAAGGAACCAGGAAAAATAAGATGGGGTTTTGGGGGGTTGGTTTATTTGCTCATTTTATACTCATTTGTGTAATGCTGGTGCTGTCACTTCAGAAATCTAACTTTGGTGGCTATATTAGGAATATGATCCTTATGTAGTCAACCAGGAAAGGCAAGAGCTGTAGAATATATTATAGGGACAGACACTAAAAGTTAGGAGTCTGAACTTAGACGGTCTGAATGTTCCTCTTCCAACCACAAACATCATTACTTCGGCCTAAAAAAGTTATTATCTTGCAGCAACACAGGTTTGTAAAACACACCTTTCTAATATTTTTCAGAAGGAGGAAACCATGTTATCCACTGTAAAATGCAAAGTCACATTCACGATGTGAGTAATAAGCAATGCACACGTACCAAGATAGGCTTCAACAATGCATATATTATCTCTTGAACTTTTTTGTCACAAGCTTCACGACTTTTTTTTTTTTTTTTTGAGGACTAATTACCCTTAAAATCCAACATTTCACAAGTACTGAGCTATCTTTGACTATTCCAAACTATTCAGCCCCAACCCCCACAGCCTTCATCACTGGCACAGTAAAGCAGATATAGACGAGATCTAGACTATGTGACAGTTGTGTGCTGGAGAAAGTCTTCCAGCCTCACTCAGCTTGTTCCTACCTGGGACCTGGCTGGCTGTACAACTTCTGCTTTCCTGGGACGCGTGTGTGTGCAAAGAAGGGAAATTGTGTTTTAGAGAGACATGAAATCAAGGAGAAAATAAGAAGGATTTTCAGTCTCACAATTAACAATACAAGCCAGAGAGCACTGAAATACGCATTATTCAAGTCTGAAATACATATTTCAGTCTAAAATACATCACGGGATACACAAATATCTGAGTATAGATCTTGGAAACGTTTGATATTTTCAGTACAGTTTGCTGCTTGAGTCAAATTTATTCCAAGATAGAAATGGCCCAATTTAGCCAAAGTGTACATCCTTTTAAAAGATGTAATTATGAGAAATTTCTTGTAGGTTTGAGAATGATTGTTAAAACCCAGAAGATAAGGCTGTCATTTATTTTCATGCGTAGGTGATAGGAAAACAGGGAGGGGGGGAAAAAGTGTTCCGAGGATATTTATTTTTAAGCTTTTCTTACAGCTCTTTTCACAAGTTGGTGCTATTCATATTGACTGTAATAACAAAAGGCCTGAATTCAAATATTGTGACATCCTACATAGGAGGTATTTCTTTATATGTCTAAAGTAAAAAGGTCACATCACCATAACAAGAGTACTAAAGGGTGGGTTTGCACACTGATTGAAAAATTAATATCTAAAAGGATTCATTAAATAATAAGGGATCAGGCCACTATAAAAAGTGAGGTGAAAAAACATATAACAAATGTGTTTGTAGATGCAGGAAAAAATTGGGAGTGGCCACCACTTTTAAGAAAGGAATTGCAATCTTCCTGAAGGTTCTAAATTAGCACAGATATGTATTTTTGCCTTGCTAAATCTCATGGAATCCCTAAGTTTAGAACAGAATATCAATATGGCTTCATTACAAGCAGGCAATTGACATTACTGATAAAGGTTACTATTTATTTGGATGCTTAGTTTTTAGCATTTACTTTGCTTCCTGTAAAGTTATATACCCACTGCTTGCTTTGTCTAGGGATAGCAATGATCTATATCATCATATTGTTCTTTTGTCTTTATTTGAATTTATTCTATCAGACATTCATTAAAGACCTCTCCATAAATGGATGTCTCTTTCATAAAAAATAATGAGAGCAATCACATAAAGATGAATGAGGGTTTTTTCTCCAGTAATCAAACTGAAATACAAGTAAGAAGCTGACAGAAATTTTTGACTGAATTAGTATTGGGACTACAAAGAATAAGGCTGATATTAACACTTTCATCTGTAGATCACTGGACTCCATAAAATGGTTTGTAAAGAAATTTCCTAGGTTAGTGGATACTACCCATCTATGGAACAATTTCGGAGGGAGAGCGTATGGACATGTCTTCCCTACAAATTTTTCAAGAAAAAACACCTTAACTTTCTAATATACCTCAAGACTGAATTTACAATTCAAGATTTTGAGGGGTGCATTCTAGAGAAAAATTTTATTTGAATTTCTGGAGTTTTTATATGTACTTAAACATTTAGCAATTTTGAATTCTGAAAATAATCACCAACACTTACCATTTTTTTCCAATCATTCATAAAGAAATTGGGAAAATAGAGCTTTTTAATAAGCCCTAGATTTACTCATTCAGCATTGTATCATGCTGCATATATTACATCCAACACTTGATGTTCAAAACCCTAAAATAATATTATTAATTTTTTCAGTAAATGCATACAAGGCTACTAACTGTTCAAAACTATGCAAACCCACTCAAAACCAAAGATTTAAAACATCTTCAGGGTTTTGTTTGTTCAAGTTTCAACTTTAAATAGGATGAAAAATTTAGGAAAATCTCCTTAGAGAATAGTGTGCAAAAGTTTACATGGAATATTTTATTTCTTTTTCTGGGACGCTTCCTTCCTTTTCTATTAGTTTCTGTTAAACCAGAACACTCTTTGTACTATAGCCTCTAGCAATAAACTTCTTAACTGTCACTAAAAGCTTCAGTGTATGGTCTTTACTATCCCCATCAATCCTCTTTGTTCTAATGAGCTGGATAAATGGGAAGCCTGTTCTTAATTAACCAGTGATCAAGTTATCTGTACAGAATTGGTTGTTTCTCTCCATATTTCGGGGGGGGGAGGGGGGCGGGAGTCACTTTATTATCTCTCTGGCATCATACAACTCACACGTGTTACTAACAGCAGAGAAACATGCAAGTTAGTATATATTTTTTGTGGAATATTACTTGCTGTGCTATGAATTCCTCATCAGCATCAATAAATTACTAGTGCAATTGAAATTCCTGGATATTTCTTTGCTGGCTAATTGTAACAGTTTTAAAATTCTATCTCTGTTCTACAGGAGGTCTTTGCAATTCATTCTTTAAAAAAATTACTATGTTTCTAGGTCACATGCATTTCCTTGTGAATACGAAGATTCAGGTAATATCACACAGCAGATGATATTTTGTACACATCTTCAGCTGACATAGTGCTAATTTGAAGAGATAATAAATAATCAAGAGCTAAAACTTGAACATCATCTAACATGAAAGAAGCCAAATCCTGTATTCGGTGTCAGCAGTTACAGCATCTGTCATAATCCTGATTTCTGTTTTCTCAGTTTTCTTTTGTGATAAATGCGTGTGCAAAACCATCATATTCCTTCGTATCAAATTCTTGTGGAAATCCTCACACAGTATTTTAGACCCCAAAGAGATATACTGGTGTTCCAGTGACAGATCCTGACCCCAGTGGCAAAAAAGGACTTCACTTACCAGGCAGAGGCTCCTGATCTGCATAGAGAGCTGGCAGCTCCACGCATTTGTCTTCATAAGGGTTGAACCAGCAGTCAAAAGCTAAATACATCTCTTCCTTTGTGCCTGTGTGCTTCATATGCAGTAAATCTAAGCGCCATGGCTGTTTTAGCTCACTGTGTGGGCCAGTTACCTGAACTTTGTATATTGACCCAACATCTGCCAGTTCATCCTGTGTGAGAAAACAGAGAAGATGAATGGACCTCGTTCTAATTGTGCCAGACCAAACGCAGTTGACAGCTGTATGCAACAGTTGAACAAACTTCAGTAGTTAAAAAATTCTGGCAGATTTATAACTGCTACTATTTTTCCCCTTTCTAATCCATACAAAATTGATTTACTAACGTGAATGAGGAGATGGAGCGCCTGAGGTTTAATGTCAGGAACGAGTGATGGCAGTCACTGCTGAAATTTGTACACAGAACAAGGCACAGTGTTGATATATATTATACAGATTCAGTAGAGTATTTGCAGGCACAGAGGCTTTAGTCAATTCTAAAAAAATTTGAACACTATTAGAAATATTTCTTAACACTTGTGATATAAAAATAGTGCAATTAACTATAAATTTGAAGGAGAATTAATCCAATTTTTAGGAAACAGCCAAGAGATCCTCCATCTTCACCCTAAATCAGGTTTTCATATAAAAGCTGTCCATCAAAATTTTCCTTCTTGGATTCATGCTTGAGAAAAAAGCCTTCTAGTTATCTAGTTATACTGGGGATAGTAGAACATCTCTATGACCATTACTTGCGTAAGGTAAAGTAGAGGATGCCTTAGGTAACTATAGTTAATGTTTTAAAACCAATTATTTTTCCCTGCAAAGGAAAAAGAATGGAGAAAACAGAAGCTGTTTTTTCCTGTTCTCTACTTCTCATATTCTTTCCCCAGCTCTTTTGTGTCAAATACGGCCCAGTGAGTCGAAGTGGATGTGACCTGACCAGCCTTTCCTCTGACAGGACGCTTCTGGTTTTATACTTTCTTTATGTTTACCAGAGGTTCCTGGAAATAACTTCAGAAAACCTTCTGAGTACTCCTCATTTTGGCTCATGTTTATGGCGTAGGCTAGTCTACTTAGTTCCTCTTTCATTAAAGAAAACAAGAACATCAAAACCCAGCCAATAATCTCTTTAGCTCAATCACTGAGTTCAATTTACCTGAGTAGGAGGAAGAACTAGGAAACAGTTTCTTCATTCACAACTCCAAGGCTGTTTTCTGATGAATCTCAAAATGTAAAGTAACATATTTTCACACACCCTTTGGGCTTTTTGCCAGGGCTCCCTTCACCCCTTTTTTTTTTTCATGATTTTCTCTTGCTACCTGCTCCCATAGTTCCTGAAAGATATTTCTTCAGGATGGACTGCTGGATGTGGCTACATGGACACATTTTTCTGACGCAAAGCTGGCATGTGAAGTTCCCACTTCCCTCTCTGCCCACTTGTTCCCATTCCCTCAATCCTGCCTTTGTTTCTGCAGCTGCAGGATGAACCAATCAAGGTTAAAACAAAGGCTGAGGAACCCATCTTTCAGTTTTCACATAGGGATTAACCAATTTCCTCAAAACCCACAATGGACAAAGAGAGATGGAACAAGCAGTACAAGAACAGGACAAGCAGTAGTCACGCTTCCCTTGATATTGTCCTAGCTTCCAGCACTTTGTGGCTCAGGGATTCTCCTGAGCCAGAGGAGGTGTCTGCAGTGTTTAAACTTCAGCTCGGTTCCAAATGCTACTGAACTGGTCTTTCATGGAGACCAAAACCAGACAAGCAAAAGAGAAACATTATGTTAGCACTGGGAAGGAGTTACAGCTGCAAGAGGGAAGTAAGAGCATTGGGAAAAGAAGCAGGACACGATTCAGTGAAAGTGGACCTCAGGTGCTTGTTAATTTTTCAGTTAATGGATAATAGGAGGAAGTGAAGACAGATAATGTAAGGGCAGAAGAACTGAATAAAGGAGAAAACTTGTGGGTAAAAAGGAGCTGATCAAGAAGAAAAAGAAAGTGATCATGACAGGCCAAAAATATGAGAAACCACGTGAAAACAAGGCAGCCCAAAGAAACTTGGTGGCAGGGATGAATATATTACATGAAAGAGAAAAATGAACTTTCTTAAAGTTTCATCTCATTTAGGATTCTTCCTTCTCTATCATAGGCCCCAAAAGCTCTGTAGTATCCCATGGCATATTGGATGTTTACAAATTACTTAATTCTGTGAGATCGACAAAACCTGTAAATCAGTACCTGCAGCGTGGTATATACTGTGATATGCACCAAGGGACCAATTCTCTCACTTAAGCATTCTCAGTAAGAGACACTGGGAGAACTTGCTCATTCAAAAACCATCGTTCAAGTGACAGTGTTACTACCTACAAACAAAAATGATGACCTGTGCCAAACTACACAGAGGACTTCAAAATCAATTTGGCAGTTTAGTTTAAAGAAACCATTTATCTCAGAATTAAGTGGGTTATCAGCTACATGATTCTTAGGCTTCTCTTTCAATAGAGAAAGGTTGAAGTACTTTGATCTGAATTGCTTTTCCTGTAACTTGAAGTGGAAACTTTTTGCGACCCAGGTTGCCATAGAAGATAAAAGAAAGGCATATTGGATCTTCTTCATTGCTCAAATCAGATCCGGTGATGTCCATTATCCAGAGACCTGATGGCTTCATGTTGATTTCAGGCAATTTAGGACTAGAAGTCAATCTTCTACCTTTGAAAATTATCAAAGAGAAAGAGGAAAGATGACAGCATGAGAGAATGACATAATATAGCAGGACCGTAGTCTTTACGGTACACAAACAAATCCTATTTGCAGGTTATGTTGTATCTATAGCAACAGTTCACTAAGAATAACACATCAATACCTTTATTATACTTTTTGCCAAGAATTTAACGGCTTAATGTTCTTTCTGTATTTTTAAGTTTAGTTTCAGAGGTATTTTCTTGATGCCGAGGTATTTTCCTTGTCATGTTTGGAAGTAATTGCTAATAGAACACCTTTTAGAGGTCTAATTAATTGTTCTTTAAAAAAGCAATCGATGTTACTAAAACCAATTTATCATTTAGAAGCACCAGCCATCTGTAGCATGTAGGCACCTAATGCAAAATGAGTAACACTAATGAACTCCACTTGTAACTAAATCACACCTAGAAATATAATACGTGCTGTAATAGTGCAAGACTGACAGGTAAACTGATAATAGACATACAAAAATATTTGCCAGATCCTCAGAAGATCAATATTACTATCTCCCTCTCTTTTTCTTCATTAATTGCTGTTATTCTTCATTTTCATTCTGTTTTAACCATTCTATGGGAAATGAAAATGATTGAATAAGAAGTAACACCTCAGTAAAATGTACTTTCTACAACTCAGAAACCCCACACAGCAGAATATCTGCGTATCTATGTTTTTAAACTGCCTTACTCCTTCTGGACAAACTTTTGTGGCTCATTTATTTACATGGAGTTGTTTTCACAGGATTGAAGGAAGGAGTCTTTTCTACTACTTAATGACTAAAGGTCCTGCTGCAAGTGTTCTTTTCCCAAATACACCCAGGTTTAGATTTGCACGAATGGAGGTGCAGTAGGCTTGAGATGAGCAAAACCAGCATACCAGACTGTTGGTTTGTGCTGTGAAGTAATACCACAGGTGAAGACTAGTCTCATTTCACTAAAGTAACTTTTCTCTGGATTTCAAATGAGGTCCTAAGCTGCCTGAAAAGTGGTACATAAAACTTGAGCTACTTATCCCCACAAGGCACACATCCCAAACTCTAATCTGCTTTAAATCTTTCATTGCAATATGCTATATTAAATTTGGAAAGCAACTGTTCCATACACAACACATCGACAAAATGAAATTTTACTAGCTTTGACCTTACCAGTTGTGGTTTTGCTATAATAGTAAGATCAAACTGAAAATTCACATTTTCAGTAAAAGAAAGACGCTATAGAGATCAGAAAGAGCTGCAGCCAAATTAAAAAATATATATCTGTAAACAGACAGCCCAGTTTTGCAGAAGAGCTTACCAACTGTCACAACCTCACAAACAGTCTCACATAATCCCAGATGAGTATCAAGCCAGTTCCATAAAGGGAAGACCCATTCTTTGTCTGAGTCTTGTGATTCCTTGACTGTCACCATCTTCAGGTACATCCCAGCCCCGTAGCCTTTTCCATCATGTCCTATGACCACTTTTTGCAAATGACTTAGAGAAACAGCTTCCACCAAAAATGAATCCACCTGCAAGGGAAGGGAAATACTAATACAGAGCTTGGACCTGACTTTCCTTGAACTTTGCAGTGAATGTAGTCCAGGATCCAGCTGAAGATTTAAAATTTGTCTTTTTTTCTTGTAATATTTAATATAAAATCTCCTCTCTGAATCTAAGAAAGCACACACTGTTTATACCTAACATTGAATCCCACATTCATCATTAGCGATGCATTGTAACTTCATTTTATCTTTGTACAATATGGATCATTTTATCGATCATTTCATCTACATTAAAATGCATCTACCTCAACCTTCTGACAGTCAAACAGTTATGACAATATTTTGGTTCTAATTAAAATTTCTATCTTTCAGGGTGCTTCCACTTTCTAAAATTTACCATACAAAACTAGATTAATAATCCTGAAGAAAAGTTGGAAATCTAAAAAGAGTATGCTCGCTCCCAAATAGTTTATGAATTCTTCTCCAATAGTCAGAAAAGCCTATCTTTTTGTTTTTCTTGCAAAATGAATTTTTTTTTTAATGAAAAAACTTTTTGAATTAAGTATTTTAGGGAATAAATCTATGCATGAAGGTAAACAAAAATAATTACTGTAGAGTGTTATCTTCTGTATACAGCCATGGCCCGGAGATATACACAGAAATAAAATTTAGAAATTCTCTCAGTTTGTTATTGATTCTACTTTTACCCTACCAAATAATGCGATAATTGTCTAATGAAATAATTTCACAGAAATCTAAGAATCTCCTTGGCAATGTACATCTTGGTAGTACACTTTTTTCAAACTTCAATGTTCAGTGAGTGAACCTCTCATAGGAAAGCCTAATACACAAGAGAAGAATTTTACTGTTATTGGTCACCTAGAAACATTGGGTTTACGTGCATTCACTTCTTCAAGTGGAATTCTTATCTCTTGTCTGAACTTACTGACTAGACATTTAGTTAGTGTTTCATGTAGCATTGTGGTTATAGAAACATCACTGATTGGAAAAGTCTCACAGCAATTTCTGTAACTTATTTTGAATCACTGATTACCAGTTTTTTGCTACCTCCACTATCCTATATTTGGAATGGAAGAAGTAAGAAGTGTGATCACAGAGGTTCTCCCCAGTAATCTGCTTTCTGTGTGCTCTTGTGAAGCCTTTATTATCACGTGGGGAAGCTCTTGTACAAGAAGGAAATAACACTGGCATGGGTCTGCTGCAAAAATCCAGAAGATAATTCTGTTTCCAAATTTTTGCTCATCTGCTGCAAGATGTATTCTGAGCAGGTATTAAGTGGTACTTAACGCAGTGCTAACCCCTGCACACGTAAGACAATGTTTTGGTGCCATTACCTTATTCCTTTGAAATTTTCTTCCTTTTGCTAAAGACGTATGAAGTTTCCTCACACCTGTGTCCCCTCTTTTGCCATAGAGAGTGATAGAAACATTTGCAGAAGTTTCTGCTCCCCAGCGGTCACCAATATGTACAGAGACAACATACTTATAGACTGTACAAAGAGAAAAAAAAAAGGTTTAAATAAAGCTGACTATGTACAAGGTGTACTTAAAAGAAAACAGCAACACAAAGTATTTAGTAAGATTACTGCTTGTTTTCATTTCTGCAGCTACCCAAAAATCTGCTACGTGGTGTTTGAAATAGTCAGGTTACTCTTTATGAATTCGATCTCTTTATGCTAAGCTCAGTGAAGACTTTCCATTAGTTTCCTTAGAAACTCAAAGGAAATTGGACTTGGACAATTTAGAGTTATGCACGTTAGAACTACTAAAAATCTAGACAAATTCTGCCTGATTCTCTTCTGACTTTGTTCAGGGACTGTTAGGAACTGAATTATCTTTTCAGTAGACAATAACGCTCACAGGTCAAAGAATAAGACACTATGTAAAGTTTACATAAATTAGAACAGCAGAGACGTAGCATAGCATCTCAATACATGACATGACATACAAGTATAAAAATTTATAAAATGCACTTAAAAGTTTAAGGTGCATGACAAGAAGTATAAACTTTTTTCCTCTATGGTACTCCTGGATAAATGCACTTCTGCACACTCAGATTGGATTTTCTTCTGAGAAGGATCATTATATTGCATATGTATTCATACTCATACAAAAAGAGTAAGCAAAATTTTTCAAATGTCATTTTAATGTACAGTCCTGCTGAGTTAACATTTAACTAACGTAATGTTATAGTTTCTTTTAAGGTCGTCAATAGGCTTGAAGTATTCAGGGAGCAGAACTTCTGGAACTTTAGTTTAGAAAAGCAGTCACGTCTCTAATTACTTTTATCTCACTTGTAACTGCCAACTTTTCTGAACAAATGTAGTACTTCTATAGGTTTTCACATTCCAAGTGCATCTCTGAATATACTCTGAAACTATCAGCATGTCAAAAAATAGTCCTTAGTGAGAAACAAAAAACTTTTTTGTACAATGAGGATTACTTCTGATACTTGTGTTAGTAACTAAAGCTATTATAAGCTAAGTAATTCAATAGTAAGCCTACTAAAGCTATTAGAAGCTAAATAATTCAATAGTAAGCCTACTACAAGTAATTTCCATGGCTTTGAAAATGTGCAAATATGCTTTGTCTTTAAAAAGTATAGTTATATTGTTTAGTTTTGCCCACATAGAATCATACAGAAGATTTAGCAACTATGAAATGTGGCTTAATTGGAAAATTAAAATTTCTTAAGTGCTCAGCATTTTCACAGTGCATGTATGAAGACAATTGCAATAGAGCCACTGAAGATACTGCATTCAGACAAAGTGCTGTATTATATCTGTGGCATTGACTTCTTTTGAAGAGGTTAGTTTACTTTGTTTATATCTTCTCACTGTTTTTACCTGGTAAAGTTTTCTGATCCTCATTGACTGCAGGGAATTCTTTCACCAGCTCCTTTTCTTCTCTGTTACGAGAGAGCCAGCACTTACAGTCAAAGTTCAGTTCTTGTTTTGTATGTAATTCTTCTAAGTGAAAAGACTTCAAATGCCAACCCTCAAAGCCTGGCACTTCATCACAGCTGACCCGAATCTTGTATACATCTCCCAGATCTCCAGTCTCAACCTGCAAAAAATGTCACAAAGGAAAGAGTACTGTCAGGGCTGGTTCATTTACAGAGATTTTCCCAAACAGTGTAGATTCCTGAACTTAACATTAACCAGTGGAAAAGCTGAATTGAAGGCTGGAATAAACATGATGAGGAAACCAATCCTTCTCTTTTTCATAGTAGGGTCATGGGTGAGATTGCCTCTCTTGTGTTCCTCTGTACCCTTATTATTATTGTGAGCGTAATACTCTACCTTTAGGGTGAGTCAAGGTTACAATTAGAAACAGCTGCGCATTTAAGATCTTTAGACAAAAAGTGACATGTAAAGTTTTGACCCTGATGGTTAAGGGAAGCATTAACTTACAATTAAAGGTTCTGATACAAGCAGTTGAGTGAGGTATTAATGATAATTGCCATGAACCTAGCAAGTCTTAACTAAATTCTTATTTGCAAAATTATTGGATTTAGAACATGAAATTGCTTTATATATAACCAATTATTTGAAAAAAAGAAGAGATATTTCTGCATAAAAGTAAACCACGAATGTTACAGAAACTACTCTGTAGAAAACTTAGGCCTGTTCCCATACTACATGTGGGAAATTCAATATCTGGTTGCTGATCACAGAATTACAGAATGATATGGGGTTGGAAGGGACCTCTGGAGATCGTCTAGTCCAACCCCCTGCCAGAGCAGGCCCACCCAGAGCAGGTTGCAGAGGAACGTGTCCAGGCGGGTTTTGAATGTCTCCAGAGATGGAGGCTCTACCACCTCTCTCAGTGGCCTGATTGTGGGCTGTTGTGAGACCTGGTTAAACCATCCAACCTAGGAACGTGGGAACTGGGGTGATTAAACTACATCAAGCACTAATGATTTGCAGGACATTAACCACTGTGTGATAAGTCTTCTGAACACCAGGAAGAGGAGCACTGCAGCCTTTCACTGGGCAACTGCAAGAAAGACCGGGTGGGAAGTGATTTTTCAGTGAAACAAGACAGGACTATTATTTTTTAAAGCTAACAATTATTTTTAAGAAGGATCAAACCAGAAAATTGCCAGTTGCTTTGTCCTTCTCTCATATTGCTTTTTTTTTCCCAGACTAGTCACAACGAAAGCTTTGGTGACTGCTGCCAGGAAATAAATCCTTTGTGCACCCAGTAGCAACAAAGTAAGAAACTGAAGTTAGTCTTACACAGTTGTGCTCTGGGACCAGCAGCATCACCAGCAGACTGGCTCCTAAGACAGACTACAAAACTCCTAGTAGATTAATTTATTGTGCTTCTCAATGGAGCTCTGCACTTGACAGCCCTTCACTGCCGACCCAGCTTGCTTAAAGCTAGTTCATGTGCCTTTGCACAGTGGACACATAGATGTAGGGAAGTATCAGCTATGTTATTATTCTTATTCTGGAGGAACCATATAAAAAGTGTGATTTTGTCATTTGGGGAGAGAGTTGGCCACCCTCATTAATAACTATTATGCAGATAAGAAATAGTAAAACATCAGAGTATGAAGTGGAACAGTTAATTGAAAATAAAGCAACCTGCCAAAATAATTTTACAGGAGCTTGATATTTATGATGTAGAACTCATGAAGAGAGGCCTATGGTAGGAATTGCACTCGATGACTTAAAAGATCCCTCCCAGTCTGAAATTCTTAAGGTAAGTGTTATAAGTGGTTGTCATGCCAGTCCTACAAAATTTCAAGATTCAAGGCACTGTTCTTTCAAGGACCAGTGAGGAAATCTTTCCTGCTGTCTGTTCAACAGCCCTGAGGCTGCAGGGAATTTCTCAGCTCCTGAACTGTAACTCCACAGTACCCACAAAGGCCACACACAGCAGTAGCTTTACACTGAAGAAGGCACCAGACTTGTCCTCTCTCCAAGCCTAGCCTGCCCTGCCGGTCTGTGTGCCACCGTGAATACAGAACCTAACACTGTCCCAGACAACGATGCACATGTGAGGGAGGTTATGCCTCGTGAGTCTATCTACCACATCCTCACAGAGGTGATAGATCTCTGCCGTTGTGCCATGAAAAGGGAAATACACAGACAGAATTTCGTGTCAAGAGCTTTTCGTGCTGTGTATGCTGCAAAGGATATAATTAGCTATGGTGTACTGTGATCTAATTCTCCTAAAATATGCATTCATCTCATTAAACTTAGTGGGAATTATTTGGATTCAGTAAGAGGAGAGCACATAGGTTCTTCACCCATCTAAATGACAGCTCCTTCACAGGCAACAAAGTCATTACTTCTTCTCTTTCAGAATCAGACAACCGACTTGTAAAACTACTGCCTGCAGATTTTCTTTCTTGTAGATGAACCTCATGACTGTATCACACAGCTACTGTAAATGCCATTCACAACTTCTTCCATAAAGGTCTCTGGTTTGGAGTTGCAACATAACAGAACCTCGTTCTTCTTATATGACAGGGCAAGCTGTACCACACTTTTTACTTTGTCTTCTGCTATCCAATTTTGCAGTTCTCTGAGCTTCTAAATTGTCAAAAAGACATGTGTTATAATCCTTGTAGCAAATGCACAGATGAGATATACAGGAAAACAACTTCAGAATACAGGACAGACTATTTAAAAGCCACTATTTTCCCTTTTGTTTCTATAATCATAATTTCAATTAATTCTCTGACTGCCTTTGAATGTGCAAGGACCAGTAATCATGCTGTCTATGATCCATGGAATTAAACACTACCAACAATATTCAGTTGAGTGTATTAGATATTTCACCACTTTCCATGGCTTCAGTTTTTTCCCCTCTCAGTTCTGGCCATTATTAGCCTTTCTGTTCAGCTCCATCATTGTAACAGATCATTGCCATTACATCATTCTTGTAATCCTTTTCTGAGCAATTTAATACAATCATTTTGCCTTTGGAATATGATATCCTATTTTTGATTCCATAATTGTTTTTTCCCCTCCATCAATGCCTATTAATTGATGTAACAGGAACTTCAAAGCAGAGATAAATAATCCATCAAAAAGTATATAACCAGTGGATATCCTGGTTTAAGTTTGCAGAATGTTTGCAAGAGGACACTTTACCTTGTTTTTTAGTCATAATTTCCTAATTAACTTTTCCACATTTATTTCTTCTGAACAGTTTTGTGTAATATTCAGTTCTTTAAATCTGAGCTGAGTTGGATGTGATTTGTCATGTACTTCACAACACAATATTTTTTCAATTACATGATTGAAAGAGCATATGTCTTATAATCAAGAGGATGCTCTGGCAAATTCCCTGGAGTTTTGAAGATCTCAGAGACAGATAATTGATGAAGATGATTAGAGAATTGCGTATTTTAAATCTTTTCCTTTTTGATTCACACAGGGCTTCTCCAAAGACATCATGCCTAAGGTAACTAAAGCCATGTAAAATTTACTGTTTGAGTGCACATTTGAGTTACATTTTCCATCACTTCCTTGTTAAAAAAAAAAAAACAAAACAAAACCAACCAAACAAAATAAAAACCACCAAAAAACCCCTCCAAAACATTAATTATTCTAGTTAAAAGAGTTAAAAGGGTGTGGTCAAAATATCCTAAAATTCAACTGAATGGCTTTCTGTCAGGAACTCCAGAAATCTGGCTGCTTTTTGTTTGGAGCATATTCTCGTACTGTGGAAAACACATGGAATATTGCATTATGTGATTTACAATTTTCTGTCACCCTCATAGTCCTTAACACAAAACACATTCTGTATTCGTTATGTATTTACGAAGAGTCCTACTTGCAGAGCTCTATTGCTCACCTCATACTACCTCTGCTGTTGCTTTGGAAAGTAGTTTCAGGGATACCATTCTCATGTTCTGGAAGTTGATATACCTTTGGATTTTATGAGTCTTTGGAAAACAGAATGTGCATGATACACTAGGATGTTCTGACAAGCTTATTCTGTAAGTAACCAAGAAATACTGATGACTGGGAGAAAGATAGATATACTTTCCAAATTTACTCATTTCACGTGAAATCAATAATTGATTTCTACCATCACCAGAATATCATGGAAAAAAATTCTACTACTGCACTGTCAGTTTACTTTCATTTTCCCAGTTATTTTTCAATGTGTTTGTTCATTGGAGATGGCACTGTTTCTTGCCATGCTGTCTTCAATGTTAGAACTTCCAGCAGACTCAGTAACATTGACACATTCACCTATTTCTCAATTTATTTATTACAATTAAGGTGTTCTAATTAAATTTATTCTTATTTAAGCAGCTCATCCACTACAGATGCCTGAGATGACCGAAATCCAACAACTGTACCTGATAGCATGCTGCTTTTTTATCTCTTTTAACAATTTATTCTTTATGCTTGCTACGTGCAATTAAACTACATCTGTTCCTTCACAGGAGTTGGTTAGAAATATTTTGGATCAAATAATCATTCTGAACACTATACACATCTGCGCATATATTTGTGTGAGAACACCTGGAAAATCAGGAATTTACATGCCTTCCTGTCCTCAGTGTGCAATATATGTATCTCTGAGATCAAAATTAAGCTTACTGTTTCAAAACAATATGAGCTGCTTGTAGCACATAACCTGGGGTTCTTTTTACTGCACTGTATTACTAAGGACATTCGTCTTGGACCAGGATCTTGAGGGGTTTAAAAGTTCCTTTACATCTGCTTGTTGGTGAGCTCAATTCACAGCTTGTCCTCCTTGTGATATCATGCTCATGCCTCCAGCCTGCTGCTACTGTGGGAGAACACAAGCACAGATTCTGCATTCTTTTGAATAGCCTTAGTAAGAACAAAGATATGTAGAGTAAAAAACCCTGGGTTTGTTAGCTGAACCACCTAGAGAAGATATGAAAGGAGTTATGAAGATATCTGTGAATCCCCAAATGCTCCTTTATATCACATCCACTATTCTAATTTCCTTAGAATGCCACAAAACTGTAAAATGCTGTAAGCAATGTGGCAAAGAGACAAAATTTCATGCACAGAAAACAGTGCTCAAATAGTATGAACTTCTTTATACAAAGCAACAAAAACAAGGACACAAATAGCTGAGGGGAAATGTAGGCACTAACCCAAAGCCAATCCAAAGTATGAACAAGTGTTTAGAAAGCCATCGGGGTGGAATCCCAACACGATGGATGTGGTACCTTGGATGGTAGACTCCGAGGGACAGCCACAACTGACACATAACAATGCTAATTTCTCCTAGCATGATACTCAGTCACTGAAATTAGGCAATGTTAACAAGGAATACATGCCATTTGGGAAATTACCAACAAGTTGGATGTAGCAGAGATGGAATGCCTTATGGAATGACGCTTGCCAAAATTCAGCCAGCTGGTGTGGTTGCTCTGTACATACATTCTACCTCTACTGACCGCTTCAGTCTATGTCAATGGCTTAGGAAGCTGCTTTTGCTGCTCAGTGTGTTTCCTGACTGTTTTCTGATAAGCAGCTGCTTTCTTGTCTTTAACAAGTGCCATTTATCTTTTCATTTACTCCCTGTAAAGTTCCTAAATTGCTTTAGCTTGTTATTTAAATTAAAAATTCAGCCTGGATCATGTCATTATGAACAAGCTTTGACAACGTTTTCTAAACATAGTTTTGCCATTGTTTTTGGAATGTTTATTGCAGCCATTGAAATGTATCTCTGAGCTTTATAAAACTGCCTTGAATTGCAAGCGTTTTCTCTCATCTCACTGGCTTGAAGCTGCACTTCATGCCAATCAACACAATTGCAGTGACTTAGCCTAGAAAGCCAGGACAGAATTTGAACATTAAAAAGATGTCTCAGATGAATCCTCTCAAAGCAGCAGGATGCACGATAGGTGTACAGGTAGCCAGGACTGTGTTAGCATTAGTTTTAATACTGGCCATATATATGCTATTTCTTCAGAGTTGATTACACTTTGGTATGCGTGAATGCATTCTCCTGTGATTTATGATTATCCAGAAAATTTCTGCCGGGTGGCCTCAAAGACAGAATGATTTTGGGGGAGAGTAGAGACCACTTTACAGAGACAGAAGTAAAGGAAAGAAAAGCCCATTTATGTCCTCTGGGAATATTGTCCAATCCTTCATCTACTGCATTCTCAAATAATTCTATACTGCCTTTTGTATAAACTGCAACTCGAGAATCTTTACAGAATTAGAAAAAATGCAAGATGAGCTGATGAATGCAATAAACTTCACATTTTTCTCCATGATACATAGACTTGAAAGTACTGAAAATTCCAAGAGAACTCTGCGGCTGGTTGTAGTAGAACAGGACTACCAGCAGAAAATGACCCAAGATCCAAAGTTACATCATTCCATCTTTGTAAATGCATCATTTGTACCAGCCAAACCAACATTCCATACACATATATGCATCATTTGGCTAGAGAGAAATGTCATGCTAAGCAATGTGTAGTACTTTATGACTTACAATGAATTCATCTGTTGCTCTGGGTAGAAAGCACGTGTATCCTGGGGTTTCTGGAGAAAGCAGAAGCTCATCACTTTTGCCCTTTGAGCCATAAATCACAAGGGTCCTATTACAGTCTTGTGTCACTGGGGAATCTCCATCTGTCTTAACCTGCACTCTCCACTGTTGTGCTAAACAAAATAAAAATGTCACATTTTAAGTATCAATGGCAGAGAGTAATGGATGTTTTAGTTATTATTATAAAAAAGAATTTAAAAATTACTATGAACTTATGTCGCATTTTATAAAAAGAGACAAATAGACATTCCTTCCCTTGAAGATAATTATAATTCAAATAAGACTTGATAAACGTAAGAAAATTGTTGAAGTGGGTATACAAGCAGAAATTAACACCAAGGAAGCAGAAAAAGGAATATAGGGCTAGATTTTTGCATTCTTTATAGCAAAATATTTGCTTTAATTGCAGTAATTAATTTATTAAATTGCCAATCATAAAGTGTTTGTATGTAACACAAAAAGGAAAACTAGCATTTTGAAAGACTTTTATGTGATCCATTTGTAAAAACTGCTGGCTAATACACTAGTAGTTGAACAATGAAACTTAAACCTATTTTCTCAGATATTTTCAACCTAATTCCAAAATTTAGGGAATTCCAAATAAGTGTTTGCACTGACCTCAGCTCTTGCATTGGGCCTTACAGAGATTTTTTTGGTAGGTGACCTGTTTGAAGTCCAGAATGCCACCAAGAAGCTACAGAAAACCATTCCAGGTGTGGAAAAATACTGTGTCTTAGATGGGCAGTACAGATTAGAAAGTTACTTAACTGCTTGAATGTGAATATTCCCCTGAATCCAAATGAATTATCTGTAGAAAAGACACTTGATCCTGCACAGCAAATGGAACTTAACAGTGGAAGGAAATCAAAAGCCTGTGTTTAGACTGTGATTGGTACTGTGATAATTTGCTAATGACATTAATATAAAGAACTATTTTGTAATCGTGTGTAAGCCTACAATGCAATGTGCTGACAAAATAAATTTTAGAATAGTTTAATAGAGAAATAAACTGAATGTCATTCTTTTTCTTACTGTACTGTGTACTTTTTTCATACCTGTTTTTTCCCTCCACCTGCTTGGAGTTAGAGATTGGGTGAAAACCTGGTCTGGTTTTCTTGAGTTATGACTTTTCCCCTGTTTTTCACACTGTTTTCTTTAGCTAATTCTGGTTTCCCCCTTGTTATAGAAGCTTTTTCTGCATTACATTTGACTGTTCCCTGACTCTCCTGGGTTCAGCTACAAAACAGCAGGCAAATATGCATCTCACAGTCAGTCTGCTGAGCAACACACCAGCTGAAAGGATCCTTCCATCTGAACTCTTTTTTGAGGTCATTTCCAGGAATGAGTCAGATGTCGTACGTGGAAGATCCACACTTTGCCTAATGAGGAACTTTTGTCGTTTGATATATGTGCCAGCCTTGAATTTTATCTCTTTGTGCCAGGTTGGCATGTGGTACCCTTCAGGGTGTCACACTTGGTGAAGTCAAGCATCGTTTGAGCTTCTGCTCTTCCTGAGCACTCCAAGGGTTTATGAGCAGATTCAAATTTTTACAAAGACTCCCAACACAGCCCTGAACCTCTTATCCTCTCCAACCGTGCCCCATTTTGAAGGCTGTCCCAGGAACACAGCAGAGGGCAGATTTAGATAATTTTGCATGACTGTGTTTCCCAGGTGAATGTGTGGTTTTTTTCTCTCTGTAATATCCATATGCTTCAGGAGAGAGAGCAAGCCCCAAGTTAAGAGAAAGCACGGAGGCATAACTGTCTGTTACTTGCTCAAAGAGGACACGTATTTAGAGAAAATATTTCAGGCAAGGTGATTTGTTTTAATGAATATCCATGATTTTGTTTTTAATTATTATTTCAGAAGAAAGGCTAAGACACCGGCTGGGGGCTTTTCCAGGAAACAAGTCAGTGGTTAACAGATTTAAGGCCTCTTACCATCTGTGACTGTTTGTTCTCCTACACTTACTTTTAATGCTTCTACAATTTTGTAACTGAGCTAACCCAGACCGACCAGATTTTCTGTCAGTTCAGCAAATTCATTTAACCCACTCATGTCAGAATAAGATAAAAATGCTTTGTCTAATATTATATTCCCTTAGACAGCTATTTGGTAAGGATAGCTAGACCAGACAGGGGACTGATGCCAAATACTCATTGCGTCCAGTGATTTCTGTATCTCTTTTTGAGATATTATAGTCCCCAGTAAGTTCTGAAAGGCAGATACCTGGGCTTGAGTAAGTTGTCTGTGTTTCATATGTGTGGCCAACAGAGACTTTTCCCCTGATACTACTGAACTGTGTTAGCTTCCTTTCAGAGTGACTAGTGTGCACAATTCTACTTCTAGCTTATATATAAAGCTGTAGCCTTCTTCTTTGAGACATCAGTACGACAACTACTAAAATGAATGGTGGTGTGAAAACAAACTTGTGTGAAAACAAACTTCTGTGAAAAAAATCTCAGAATTCTTTCTTTTCTGAACTAATATAACCAAGGATCTGATTTCACATTACAGGGGTGTATCCAGAGATACGTTAGAAGCAGGGGTCCTTTGCCTTCCAGAAAGTCTTTTAACCACTGGTTTGGAACCTGAAAGGTGCTTGCAGCAAAACAGTGAAAATCAAACCTGCAATGACTCCTGCACATAGCAAACTGGACAAGGTAAAACATAAAGTCAATATTTTGTAATGTAATTCAGAAAACTGAAAAAGGGTTGGTTTTTTTTTTTCTGTTTGAAAATATGAACAATTTATATATTTTTAGAGGATTAACACCACTGTTTTTACAATTAATTATTCCAGTTTTTTTACTCTGGTGGTTTTTGGTCTTAAGACCTAGAACAGCATTCATATTTTGCTAGATGTAGGAGCAGGTTGCTTACCTTCCAGAGATTGTAGATATTTGTGTTGCCTTGAGGCAGAGCAGTCAGTCTGCTTATTTTATTTTCTTAGGAAATTCAGCCTCTAACTGGCAACATATACTGTCATTGCCTTTTAGAAGCAAGACCAATCCATTTACAATATGGGAATTCTGTGGTTATTCTTACCCCATCAGCAAATACTGGCAAGGTAGGGAATAACTTAAAAGTCATGGAAGAATTTACTGCATATTTTCTCTTTTCTTATGAATTTTCTATATACCTTAACAACCTTGCATGATACAAGAAATGCCAACCTAGAAATATCTATTAACTGAGCTCAATTCATCAGTGTTGAGCCATATTTTATGTACCGCAAATAAAAGCCCATAATGCCACAGATCACCCTACACGAATCACATAACAGGAACCCAGCCTCTTTTAACTGTGCAGTATGGACAACATTGGAATATACTGTGCTTTGTCTCCTTGCTTTGAAAGAAAATCTTTTACTATGTGCTATTACAATACTCCAACTATTTTGAGACAGAAAGGGAAAAGAGAAAATGGAAGGTGGAAGTCATAAAAATTCCCTGCAATGTAGGAAACATTTAGAGAGTGATGTAAAGTCCTATTCTCACGCAGAACAAGTTCACCATTTGCAAGCAGAGAGCTGCTATCCACCTTCCCTACTAAGGCAATCCCTCTTGTTTTTTTCTCTTGTATCAAACATACAAGGTGGAATCAAGATCACAGAATCACAGAATCTTCCAGGTTGGAAGGGACCTTAAAGATCATCTTGTCCAACCGTCAACCTAACTGACAAATATAGACGCCCACACAACATACAAGGAGCATCACCATCACTAAACCATCCCTCCCAGCACTACATCAACCCGTCTTTTGAACGCCTCCAGGGATGGGGCCTCAACCACCTCCCTGGGCAGCCCATTCCAATGTCTGATAACCCTTTCGGTGAAAAAATTTTTCCTAATATTCAGCCTGAACCTCCCCTGGCGTAACTTGAGGCCATTTCCTCTCGTCCTGTCGCCTGTGACTTGGGAGAAGAGACCAACCCCCATCTCTCTACACCCTCCTTTCAGGTAGTTGTAGAGAGCAATAAGATAATAGAAATAAATCTCTTCCTATGCGTGATTTTCCCGAGCCTCTCCTTAGTCTACAGATGTACAAAGGTTGCTGGGAAAACTTTATATGGGCATACTGCATTTTGGCAGGATCCATAGACAGCAGCAGCATTCACAGGGATCTGGGATTCATGCTTCATTAAAGCTGGCATAACACCAGCCTGGCTGAAGAAGGACTGAGAACATTCAAGTAACCTGCTTAGCAAAGATGACTTTCAAACTCTCTCCTTTGGCTAGGTGGTTGAACATCTTACAAGCATTATCCAAAGAGAATGAGATTTCTGACCTTCGGGGTGACGCACTGTTTTGTTTTGTAACCTTTGTTATAGACCTTACCTAAGCACATTGATCTTATTCGTAAAATCACCAAACACCATTGAATTATGCTAATCAACTTGTTATGACTTTCCCCTGAAGCCCACTTGCAGAGTGCAGCTAGTACAGAACATGACGACATGAATGTATAAAACATTGGCTTTCTAATATCAGCACTGCTGCTTGCCTCTTATTCAATAAATGTATATTATATGGAAGGTTTTTGCTTCCCTTGTGAGCGGGACTGCTTATCGCTACTATCTACTCTACCATGTGAAATCGTTACTGCTACAGCTGCTGGGAGAATTTAAGGCAATTACTTTTTCTTTCAAGATTTTGCATCTCTGGAATTTTCTCTTACCAGCTCTCACCCTCATACCGTGTCATGATGGATTGACACAGAACTGAGCACAAGGCACCTTTCCAATCCTCTTGTGATTGTTACCCTCCTATAAAGCTCAGCCTTTTCACGTGCAAGGTCTATGAGACAACCGGCACAACGACACAAATTAAATTGTGAACAATTCTGAGATCAGTCTTGCTCATCATCTTTTTTAACATAAGGCATAAAAGCACGATGTCTCACCTATCTCAGTTCCTCACTGGAATGAGCCCCTGGGTAAAGAAAAAATGTCTAAGAGAAATTCAAGCTAAGCCGATGCATAGCTACTTGGCAGAATAGTTCCTAAAAATGTTCTTCTCCTTTGTATCTTCATTATTCAGAATGTCTGATCTCAACCTAAGAAATCAGCACGCACTCTTTGGGTCCTTCTGGAATTCTCGACAGTGTGACGTTTCACAAACTGATTAAGAATAAGCCACTCCTTTCTGTTCATTATCAATACATGGTGTCTAACTGCTCTAATTCTCGGGAGTCTGCATCTCTGCCTGTTTATTACAGCACAATAAAGAATGAAGCTGCACTGGAAGAAAACTTAGATTAGTAGTAAAATACAGTCTATTTTCTGAACATAAGGTGAAATAGATATCACGGCTGTATCTCTGAACTGTGCACTCAGCAGAATGCAGAATCCAATTCCAAGTCACTCTTGTGAAAATCAAATTTCTGTGAGAAAGCCTTTACTTACCTGAGTTAATCAGTCTCCACTTGTCAAAGTCATGTTGCCATGGAACAATAAAGCTGTTGGCCAAATTGTTTGACTGAATGCAAATGATTTAATTTTCACTCAAACTGGAATTAGATCAAGAGATCAGGACTCATCCTACAGAAGGCAAGCCACTGTTTCCAGAGCCAAATATAAATGTTATTTTTTTTAAGTTAGTTTCTCCCGTGCAGTTCCCAGACACAGAATAAGCATTTACAGTTAAATGTTCATAAGGGTACTTGTGTCAATCTGTTTCTCTTTTCTGGTTAGGGAGAAACACAGAGATGGTATCTCAAATTTTAAACACTTGGGAGGTACTAGCATTTTACAGTGACAGGGATGAGTTTGTAGGTATAAAAATAGACAGCTGATTGGGTAGTTTTTTATTAAAATATTTTTTATTAATTCAAACAATTCAACTGAATGCATATACTCCGTTTAGCTTCACGAACAGATTTGGAGTTTAGGCCTGCATTATTTCTGGCTACTTCAGGAATACCCTGATGGATTTTGACCTGAAAATGTTTCCAATGACACTTCACAACACATTTTTCAACTTGATGATGTTTGCTAGGGGACCTGTCCCCATGTATTAAATGGCAGTGACATTGGGATAAACAAAATAACACTTGAATCTCTTCTCAGAGGAATTCCTGGCTGATTTGGGGCCAGAATAGTAGAAATAGAAAGAAAAATCAGAAATGTTTTTTGAGCAGCATATTTTTCTCAGTTACTTATAAAGACCTAGTCCTTTCTATAGACCACTGCTGGCCGATTTGTCTTCATTTTCTCCCACAGTTTATAGTCTACATATACTTATCACTTATTTGTCAGTTAACACTGACTTGCAGATTAAATTCAAACAGCAAAAACATTGATGTAGAAAACAACTCTTACCTTTACCTTTAAGGAGTACCTTCTCTGATTTGCCATCCTCTAAAATGTGAACAGAAAAAGAATATGTGAACAAGCTTAATTATCAACTTCCTTCTTAAGTTGCAGTCTTATTCAGAAGGGTTCTTCAGTAATAACTAGGCATTGGGTATACACTATATTGTTATAACATGAATTTTCTTTAACAAAATCTTTACTATTGGCAGTTAGCTCCCTCTCAGTTTTCCCATCATCTTGATATTCATCTAACCATCTTTCATTGCAAAAACAAAAATATTAAGATTAATAACAATTATGAGTATATTAGAAAAACTCTGACAATTACTTTCTCCCTCCAACAGTTTTTTTTAACACTTTTTTATCAAATTATGCCTTGAAACTACTTCCTAGATTGATTTTTCTTTCATACATTCATGATAGTTGGACTTATTCATATTAGGAGAATTTGGCTCACTGCTCCAGGCAAACAGGAACTTTCATGGTAGCTATATGAAGTACTATAATACTATATGAAGTATATTATATGAAACACTAAATATTTTTGCAGGATCAGAGACTCAGCTGTACATTTGGGGAAGTGGGGTGGGGGCATATATAACCTGCAGTAGTTATATTCATTGTACTTAAAATGATATATAACCCCTGCAGATCTGGAAGTTTCTAAAGCTTTTTAAAAAAAGTTTCTGAAGCAAAGATCTGCATCAATGAATTTAACTTCTCTTTTTACTTTCCTTTTCTTTTATGCTGATGAATTTAAGGATCTTTCCTACAATATCATTTCACTGAAAGCACACCTCCAAATTCCTTCAGTTGATTCCCCCTTGCTGATATAATAATACTTTACAGTCTTTAACAATCTCACTTATTTAAAAATAAATATGTGCTCATTATCAACTTCTATTGGCTCAATGTTGACGTTGCATTTCATAATATATCTCACTTCTTGTATATAACAAAACTCTGTGAATAAATATCATATACATGAAGTCTAAATTCCACCGTATTTCAACTACTGTTGCAATAAATAGCTTGATTAACTTTTGTGAGCTGGCTCCTCATTCCCTCCTAAGAAACAAAAGGTCAGTAGCAGTTTCTAAAAACAGAACATAAACTTTGACATGTTGGCAGCACACTTACACTGTAGGCAATGACAAGCCTCCTCTAGTCCTATATATAATGCCTCTAATCTTTTTTCTAACAGCTTAATAATTTTTTTTGACGAGGCAGTTTTATAGAGAGCCCAAGTGTCTTCATTAAGTATCCCTCCCTTTAGAGATGTCTCATAAAATCTCCTTGTAATTAAAGAAACAATTGTCTCATTCATCTACTCTTCAGTAACCATCTTTAGTGTATACCAAACCAATTTAAAAGCCTAATAGCCAAAAATGAAAATTAAACTGAAAACTTCATAATCAGAATAGAAGTTCTGAGAGGAGTAAATGGTTCTTGGCTAGTCATTTCCAGGAACCTTGCAAGCTGAAACTCTGTTTTTTTGTAAACAGGTAGGGTTCCTAGGGGAGGAGAACAGTCTTTACTGAACACCTAAAGATTTTCAAGACTTTAAGACACAGTGCCCAAAATTTCAGCCATGTAACCCAAACTCATAAATTCTGGAAACCACATACTTCAGAATATAATTAGCTTGATCTAAATTACAATCCTTCAAATTATTTCTATTGTATTAAATATACTAATATAGAAATAGCACACACAAAACCTTACTTTCATCTATTATCTTATTTTATGGGTGGTTTTTTTTCTGTTATAGCCGTGTGATTCAACCCAATGACTGATAAAAGCTCAGGTGGCACTTGCCTCTGTTAATAACAAAATGTGGAAAAATAGGCTGTATAGTAATTGTTAGAACTGAGAAAGTTGAGCATTTTCCAATTTTGTCCATGGCAGCAACATTCTAGACCTAGTAAGACAGACAAGTAGAGATTTACTAAATGAAAGGAAATATTGTAGCTCTCCCTTAGGAGAAAAGTTAAAGGTCTTTCCAAAGATTTCCAGGACCTGTATAAGGTTTTCAGTGAGAAAGAGAAACCAACGAAGACCAGTACAACTAGATCTTTACACATAACACTTTTTAAAAGATTAAGAACTGAAAGCTTATTTATTTTCATGTGGTCTCTATATAATTTAGATAAAAGAAAGATCAATGCAACTTTTCTCCTATGGAACATTTAGTTTTGTTCATTAGGCTATGACTCCTTCCTATACCAATGCAACTTTGTTCTTTGTCTTAAACGGCAAAATTTTACATCCCTTGTATGTTGAAAAATTCGGTCATTGCTCGTATATCTAGGTTATGTGCACACACTTGTTCTGCAATTTTTCCTTAGGTTGCTGGCTGTGTAACAAATTCCTTTTCTCCATGAATGGCATACCTATTACAAGGAAATACAACCTCCCGAGCTTCCTCTCCTTCTTTATGCTTGACGACAATCTTATCCAGGAACCACCCATTGCCTATGTCGAAATGACAAAAGTTTATCATGTGAAATAATGCATTTTTTTTAAAAAATAAATTTAAAGAAAAAAGACCAGATTATTAAGACAGAGTTCAGCTAAATGGATAAGATATATTAGCAGTATGAAAGCTTTTTTATTCTGTGTCTCTTGCAAGAGGTACAATCTTGATTCTTCTCTGCCTTGTTGTGTTTTAATTTTAAGATGGGTGGGTTTTTTTCTCTTCCCTGAAGATAAATACATGCATACATCTGTGAGCTGCCAACACCATTCTCATCCCAGCCTGCATCTTTAGATTCCTTGTGATCAGGTACAGGATGTTTGGACAAATCTGTTTATGCAGTTAAGTGAGATCTGTACGAAAGCTGGGAATTTTGGTCCTCTGTGAGTGAAGTTGTTATTGCATATGCTTGTAGCATATTAATTAACAAATCATTAAGACTACTACTCTCATTCGCAAATGGATTGGGGCTGCAGTCTTGGGGGGGCTTTGCATGTCCAGGGGCCAGTAACTGCGAAAACTGAGGATCCAAGTATCCAGGGCCAGTGACTAGATAGACTTGAGTGTCTAAGGCCAATTACTGGAGACCTTATACATCCATACTGTTCACAAAATATATACATTTGTCATTGATGGACTGTCATTCTGATCAGCTGGACAAAGTAACAGGATAAGGCCATTGGTGCTTCACCACCTCTCTGGGCAGCTTGTTCCAGTGCTCTACCACTCTCACAGTAAAGAAGTTCCTCCTCACTTTTAGGTGGAACTTCTTATACTCAAGTTTGTGCCCATTTCCTCTTGTCCTGTCACTGGGCACCACTGAAAAAAAGACCAACCCCGTCCTCCTGACGCCCTCCATTTAAGTATTTATAAGCATTGATTAGATCCCCCCTAAGCCTTCTCTTTTCAAGACTTTTTAGTCTTGGGTCTTTTTAGACCAAGTCCCTCATCCTTTCCTCGTAAGAGAGATACTCCAGGCCCCTCATCAATCTTTGTAGCCCTCTGCTGTACCCTCTCCAGCAGTTCCCTGTCCGTCTTGAACTGGGGAGCCCAGAACTGGACACAGTGCTCCAGATGGGCTCTCACCAGGGCAGAGTAGAGGGGCAGGATGACCTCCCTCAA
>VXAK01005065.1:93264-107755 GCA_013399435.1 Arenaria interpres
GCTCTGTCTTTCAACCAGTTTTCAATCCACTTAACTGTCCATTCATCTAACCCACACTTCCTAAGCTTGGCTATGAAGATGCTGTGGGAGACGGTGTCGAAAGCCTTGCTGAAGTCAAGGTAGACAACTGCCCTTATCTCATCTATCCAACCAGTCATGCCATCACAGAAAGTTATCAGGTTAGTCTGACAGGACTTCCCCTTGGTAAATCCATGTTGACTACTTTTGATAACTCTCTTTTACTCCATATGCTTTGAGATGACACCCAGGAAGAGCAGTTCCATCACCTTTCCAGTGATGGAGTTAATGTTTGTGTGGGTGCTGAGTTCCTGGCTGTGTTGATCTGCATGGGCAGCCATGTGCATACATGTATATGTTTTATAAATGTGTTTGTGTGTGTGCCTGACAGGAATACATACTCAGCCTTGCTACTCGTGGGACCAGCAGGCATGGAGCTGTGCAGCCTCACTGCTGTTGGACTACTGATTCATCCTCTCCCTAGCAGCAGTAACCACTGCCACGTCCATGCCAATGTCTTGGATCACTTCCCATAACCATCCTAGTGACTGGTACAGTTCTCTGCAAAGCCCTTGTCAAATATCCTGTTCTCACTGTGTCTGCAGCACACACAACTTGTCAGGTTTTGCCCGACTTATACCATCATTTATTGGCACGTTGGAGCAAAACAGCATGAGGGATGTCAGAAGCTGACAACTGTCCTATTTATTCTCATGCTCTGCCTCCCTGGCTTCATCTGAGCCTGGAAGTCCCTCGGAGGCAGCAGTCTCTGTCCCATAGGCAGAGCTTGCCTAGCCAGTGCATGGAGCAGAATGGCATTTCATCTTCAAGACTTCAGGTCCAGGACACACTAGGACACTCTGCAGGCTTCTTTTGCCACCCTGTTACAACTCAGATGTTCTTTCATTGGAAGGAACCTATCAGTCCGGCCAAGATTCACCAGTAAACAGGCAGGTGATCTTGAAACAGGCCAAAAAAGTTGCAAGGTGCTGCTTGTGTAAATGTATAGGTGTGTATGGAAGGTTTCTATTGAGGAGAAGGCTATTTCAGCAGGTAAGGCACATCCTCTAGTGACTCATACCTGACCAATGCCAAAACCCTGCTGTTTAGGATAAAATTCCTTTTCTTTCCTCACTCACAATGACTGTGGGAGAAGATCTATGCTCTGCAGCCCAGGAGCCCCAAAGAAACATGTGTTTCATGATCCTTTCGAGACAGTCTCCAAATCAAGACTAAAGACCTTCTGCCCTATCACTTAGGCGAGTGATATGATTAGAAAGAAGGGCAACCCCACCTCTGAAGGAACTCTCTCTCCTCCCTCTTAACCCCCAGAAGACTGGGCCTCTAGATGGCCTCTCTCTTGACTCATCATCCTTTTCCAGCTCTCAACCCCCCTGGTCACCTCAGGCCAGCAGGTGCTGGCCATCCATCTGGAGCTACTTTTGGAACAGTTCAAAAGAGGTCTGTGAGATCTGTCTGTGCTGAGTACAGTCAACAACCAACTTAATTACCAAGGCATAAGTTTTCTCATACTTGGAATTCAATCCATTGTCCTATTGAGAAAATCCCCCAAAAAACCCAGATTTTGAACTCCATTGTCAAAGAGCAGCTTAAGGTGGCTGAGTCTGGTTGCAGATTTGTAATGCTGACCCTGTGATATGGCTATGCTGCCTATTGAAATAGGGATGAATGAAGAGAGCATGGCATGGCGTCCTGGGGGATAGAGCTCCACCATGCAAAGATGCAAGAGTCATGTTTACATCCCATAATAAGGCTGCACTAATAAGCCTACTTCTGTAATAGTCACAAGTCACTCCTCAGAGCCTTAGACAGTACAGTCAGTCAGCGAGATGGGTGTTGCTTGAGGCCATTTCAGAACAGAGTAGGGTAAAAATGATGCTTTTCTCATCTAGTATCAGTGTAGCCCTGAACTGTTTTAAAAATCCTTCTCTTCACTCACCTTCTTCATAGTGACTAATCAGCAAACACATTTGCAGCATTTACATCTTTGGTGCTTTTAAATGCTAGCTTTCTCTTAATTTACATCATTCCAGAGATGCACACCTCGAGGGCCTGTATCAAAAATTTGTCTCATCACAAAATTACCTCTTTTTTTCTGAATGAAATGTCACTCACTGGAGCAGCTCCACGTTGACTTGCACAGATTAAATAAATAACCAAATCTTCTACCGTTGCCCAAAGCAACAAGAACATTATGCTATAGCTACTCAAAATTTGTTTGGTAGTAAAGCAGTTGTTGAATATTTTTAATTCTATTCTGGCCAGTCTTCACCTTTTGTCTAGTAAAGAATTGCTTTACCTGTGTGAGCAATGCTTTCATGAGTTTTCTATATGCAAATAAATAGTGCTTTCTTATAAATAAACTTGAAAACAGAGAGTGGAATGACAGTATTTGACATTAAACTCATACCCTTTTTGCTGTCCATAACCACTGGTTTTCACCATCCCATCACAGTGACCAGTCTGCAGGAAGACTTTTTATCACTGCAAGACCTTCTGTCACATTTTGTATGAAGGATGCAATATAAATAAAGTGCATTGTGTTTAAAAATGACTTGAAAACAGATTGGTCTCTAGGAAGTTAAATCCTACCTGGACCGGCTCCATCATGGCTAATCAGAACTTTCTCCAAGTCTCCCAGTGAGACAGCCTTTATGCAGAAAATATCCATCTGTGGAACCATACAAAGAAAATAATAAAGGTCTTGAATACAGCTATTGCTTTGACTATAACAGTATAGAATTTTTTTTTTTTTATCTTTTTTTTTTTTTTCAGCATAAATATAGGTGTCTTATATTGGTCCCGGCCAGTCAGTGAGGATCTTTTGAATCTTTCTAAGATGAATAACATTTTGAAATTTCTCCACAGAGACAGAACTTGATTCTTTCGGCATGACAAAAGGATCAGTTGCAAAGAATTATTTGGTCATGTCTGTACTACATTACTACATTTTCTAACCCTATCTGCTGTACCAAGACTGAAAAACATACTTGTAAATTAGGATTTAGAACGTAAGTCTAAAAGTCACAGTGAGCAGTTCAGGAGAACAAAAATGTTATTGTTACCATTTTATCTATAAGTGCAATATAAATAACCAAGAGTACTCAAATTCTACTATGCAACCGTCTCAGAAAACGATTCATAAAAATTATTCCTATGATGTAATTCTATAATTTTGAATAAAGAAAATATATGAGAAAATGGCATACTGCTTCAATAAATCTTGTAAATCAAAATATAGTTACACTTGTTGAAGAACAGTTTGCTAGCCATAATTTACACTTATTGATTGGAAGTAGCATTGTTTTTACTGCACCTGTCCATGTCGAAATTTTATATTATTATTCTTAGATCTATGGAGCTTCCTTTTGCCAGCATCTCCTCTTGTTCCAATGAGGTTGATATAAACATTAGCATCTGTTTCAGCACCAGGTATAGTCCCCGTGTATACATGGACTTCATACACCAACACTAGAAGAAGAAAAAGGTTGAGATTATCCCTGTAGTTTGCACAATTCAAAAACCTTCCCATCAAAATTTTGCCAGAAGACTGTACTGACTTTCAAGTTTGGAAGTGGCAACAGCTATCCATGCATTTGTCACTTCCAGGTCCAAATCTTGTATTTCTCTGCACAAAAATATGAAAATATCACGCTTAAAAGGATGCATTATGCTGAGTGTAGCTGTGCGTTACTCAAGAAAGCAGCCCGTCAAGCAGGTGTTCCCTAGTGTCCCATTTTCTTCTCTTACTCCCTGTTGAATATCCATTATTTCAGGACCTAATTTGCAAAGTCTTTCTTGACAAGTTATCTGGAGCCCACCTAACTGTACCTAGTCATGGTCTCGAAAAAATAGCTATGTTTTGCTGTCACTAAGGCATTTCCAACCTCCAGATTTGTGCAAAACAGAATTTTCTGGGTGGCTGACCTTCATTTCATCTTAAAAGGAGAACAGCAACCATGAATCTGAGGTTTTTTAGATTTTCACCTCACATACAACAGTGGGCAAGCAGGTAAATGGACTCCCTCGTCTATAAAAAGTGTACACTCAACTTGTTTTTGAAGGTTTTGACATTTATCACTAGTGGATGCCAACACCTTTAAAAAACAGCTCTCAGTTAAAATATATTTGCAAGTTTTTAATGTCTCTCCTTCTAGTCTAGACCAAAGTCTTACACAGAAAAAATATACACTGATCTTCAAAAAATTTGGAATATAATTCAGAGTTACTGTATTAACATAGTTTGCACCGGACTAATATTATCTTTGTAATTATCCAGATATATAAACTTCTTTTTAAAAAATATATTTGCAGTAATCACATACTATTATATGTTTTTCTTATTAAGACGTTTAAAAAACTTTTCCTGTTTACGTTTTAATGGCAATTTTTCCATGCAGTGTTTCTATTCTAATCACAGCTGGCCATTTCTGCTGCTATGTAGTAGATCACAGAGGATATTACTGTTTCACTAATGGGTAATTTTAATAGTTCTTGGGAGCAAAGGAAGGTAACAGAAACCCTAACAAACACAATTAAACACTACGTTTAAAAAGGACCTAAGATGAAAATAGAAAATTATAACAAAATGCTTGAAACTGGACAATATTCTACAAAAACTAATCAAAATATTATTATTCTCATGCCACCAAATATCTAATAGAACCTGACCATTTCCTTAAATTTTTAATTCACTGGACTCCAAGGCAGCTTATAAAACTCAAACATCATGTCATCTACCATGACCGAAGAACAGCTATTTCTGATTCCCAGTGGAGAAGCTAAATAAGCAGTAAAATAATACTGCAAATACTTAAGGGAAAAAAATAGCCCCACATATACTGAAAGATAGGAAGGAAATGTTGATGGATAGACTGTGTGCTTAACCAACACTTAGCCTGAGACATAAAATCGATCTCAATAATGCACACACATCTTCCAAAATTTGGCAGAGCCATACAGAAACTAGTTGCAAGGCTTTTAACATAAAACCATCATGTTAAAACAAATGGTAGATATGGATGGCAACTAATATAGATAAATGGATCTGATAATTAGCATAATTAAGCTATATATCCAAATGACATTTTATATCATAACTCTTAGTATAATCATAGCTGTGTGCAGATTAACAACAGGAGAATATAAGACAAATAAGAAACTGTTCAAAGGGCAGAAGATAAGGGGCGACAGTCAACTCTTGAAAGGTAACGTGCAACAAAGCAAAGAGCCACGCTGATCATGAAGGGGCAAATTTTTTCAGCGTGTGGAAGGAGAGAGATCGCATTTCCAAAAGAAAAGCTAACAATTATATTAATTTGTGAACCGCCATTTGAATAATAGGACTGGACTCCCCATGGAGCAAGACGATGCAGATTAGTAAAAGCAGGGACATATCACCATGAAGTCTCCTCCACGCTTTTACATTCATACTTACATTTTCAGTTTTGAAAAAGCAGAACACCCGTGGGAGCTAAAGGAAGACTATAGACACCTTATGCTTTGACTGTTTATATACAAAGACTGGGATCTGTATTACTTACACCTACAAGAAATTTCCATGATCAAAACTGCAAAATTTAAGGAACTATAATTCACAACTTTAGAGCATATTGAGGACTATTTTTAAGAAGCCCTTTAACAATAAATCATTACAAAAAGAAAATACCAACACGTTCTTTCATTTCTGGAGGGAGACCAAACCAAATGGATTAAGTACAGGACACACTAGAACAGAATAAGAGATAATTATAACACAACACAAAGATATTAACAGATAAATAAATTACAGTTCATTTTGTAGCACTGTGCATCTCTGTGGTAACCAGAGAGATGATAATGATCTAATCAAATACAGCTTCCTATTGCTACAAGCCTAAATAAATCAGTCTGAAGTAGAAAACATGCACATGTTGAAATGTAAAGAACTGGAAAATATTTTCCATCGCTCCTTGTGTCTATACATCTCTCACCATCTGGAAAACATTAGGTCTGGCATTTATTTAGGCTACACAATCTGCATTATTTATAAAGGAACCTTCTTAACAGAAAGACCAGTTTGTACTTTATATTTTTGTACAAATTAACAATACGGCCTGCTATATTAGGATAATAAATGGAATGTTCATTTTCCTTGAGTATATGTTACAATGCAATTTATAGGAAACATACAAAAAATTAAGCAAGAAATATATTCTCCAAAACACCCTGTACTTGCCTACTTAGAACATACCACTATGGAGAAATGCTTGGACATTCATAGAAACTTTCACTAAATAGACTGTGGGGGTTAAGCCTTTTCTGTACAAACGGAAACGTAGGCACAGACCAGTTTGAGTGTATGCAATTATTTTCAGACTTTGTAAAGCACTTCCTCGAGACTGCAGAGCAGCTACAAAAGGTGCCAGTGTTAATGGCTCCTGAGCTACAGATGGCTTAAATATGAGAACAAGAAGGATGATGCCACTCTGTATCAGATAAGACAAGGTGCATCGGCAGTTTGATGAGCACAGGGGACAGATACAACCAAAGCTGGAGAACAAACCTACCAGTCAAATGTACTGCTGAGACAGCAAGACTCACCATATGTGAAATTTGCCTGTTTGTAGCTTTCTGTATGTTGTTCATAAAACACAAGGGGTTTGTGTATACAGTAAAATAAAAAGACCCTAGAAAATATGTTCAGCCTCTGTGACTCTGTTTCAACGTCCTTTGAGAAACTGACCTACTCTAAGACATCCACTGCTGCCACATCTGAAATGGAGACCTGCTTCACTGCAGTAAGAAAAAGCCAACCCAAAACTTGGAGAATGGAAACTCTACGGCCCGACCCTCTATGCTGTAGTAGTAGTTTAATTTTACTATATGCTCATTTAGTGAAACTACATCACCTGAAAACTGGGGTGACAAAACGGAGAGATAGGACTGTAGGTAAAAAAAAAAAAAAGAAAAAGTTGAAAATTATATCAGAAAACCAACCACTGAACAGAAGTCAGGAAATATTGTTTCAGCATTATGAGGGATCTGTTAGACTCAAATCTAGCCATCTCTCTAATGTGAAGGCACATCAAAGTAATAGAAGAAATATCTTGAAAAATACAATAAATTTGATAAAGGATATAAGAGGACTAATTAATACAAAATAGCAGGAAAAAATCTCAGCCAGCACTCATTAAAAAACAAAATGACCTTTCAGAAAATAAGTGATTGGAATCTTCAAATTGCTAACAGAGTAACGATAGGTAAGTTCTATAATCAAACAGAAAACTCTAGGACATAGATAAAACAGTTGAAAATGAGAGGCAAAATGTTTTCAGGCAGAGGTAGGGAGCTTCTAAAAGGCTCCATGAAAGACAGACATTAAAGCAGGATAATGACTATGTAAACAAAAACAAACAAACAAAAAAAGCATATCAAAAGTATACAAAGTACTATAGGAATCACTGAGCAGTCAAGTGTACAACTACCAAATGATGGGATCAAGTATACCCTAATGAAGTGATGATGGGATCAAGTGTACCCTGATGAATTTTACTGATGACACCAAACTGAGTGGGGAAGTGGACGCTTAGGAAGGAAGAGCCACCCTGCAGGAAGACCTAGGCAGGCTGGAGGAGTGGGCTAAGAAGAACCTTATGAAGTTCAACAAGGACAAGTGTAAGAGAAAGGAAGCACCTTGGAAAGCTTAATCCAGGAGTGCAGCAGAGGCTGGGATCTACCTGGCTGGGAAGCAGCTGGGAAGCAGGAAAGGAACCTGGGGGTCCTGGTGGCCAACAAGCTCAATATGAGTGAAAAGCGTGCTGCGACAGCAAAGAACGTCAACAGGATGTTGGGCTGCATCATCAAGAGCATCACCAGGAGAGATAAAGAAGTCATTATCCCATTCTACTCAGCCCTTGTCAGGCCACACCTGGAATGCTGGGTTCAGTTTTGGTCCCTGCTACGCAAAAGAGATGTAGGAAGGCTGGAGAGGGTCCAGAGAAGGGCCACCAAGATGATCAAAGGACTGGGGAGCCTGCCATATGAGGAACAGCTGAGAGAACTGGATTGGTTCAGCCTTGGGAAAAGAAGGCTTAGAGGAGACCTTATCATCACATTCCAGTATTTAAAGGGCAGCTACAAAGAAGATGGATACTTCCTTTGTACAAGGAATCACACAGAAAAGATGGGGGATAACGGGTACAAGTTACTCCAGGGAAGATTCTGTTTGGACACAAGAGGAAAATTTTTCAACATGAGAACAATCAGCCTTTGGAATAATCTCCTCAGGGAAGTGTGGATCCCCAACGTTGGACACTTTTAAGTTTCAGCTGGACAGGGTGCTGGGCCATCTTGTCTAGACTGTGTTTTTGCCAAGAAAGTTTGGACCAGAGGTTCCTTCCAACCTGGTATTCTATGATTCAAATTTAAACTTGGTCAGTACACTAAAAATGCTACTGCTGCTATCTCTTGAGATGTTATGAGAGTTCAGATGCTTTTTTAAGTCTCAACCCCAGCTTCTGACATCTATTCTATGATTCTATTGATAACGTGAGAACACGAACTACCTGAAATAAAGGGGAAGAGAGAAAGGAAGTTTTGTTTCTCTAGTTATGAAGGAAAAGTAACCTGAGGGCATACTAAGGGCAACAGAATGCAATATAGAGAATCCTTTTTTCCAGACTTCTTATTCTGGGCACCTGAATCTGGGCTTCCAATATAGAAAGTTGGTATATTCCTGATCATTCACTGATGATAAGAGCTAGTTTGGTCCCAATCTGCAAGCACAGCATATAATTCTCATTTCCTTGTGAAGGAGTAAAGTACAGAATTCAGTGAATTATGACATTTTCCTTTGGAAAATGTTAACAGTAAGCAAGCATTGCGGGTTTGCTTTGCATTAAAGACTAAGTTAATATTTTGATATGTTTGGGGAGAAGACTAAAATAAGCCTTATAGAATTAAAGAAGATCTTATTATTGAGAATAAGAAAATGAAAGTTTTCACTGTAGAAATATTGGTCTTTTTCTGCTGACTTAGTATAAGCTATTGTCCCATTACCAGATCTTTTAAAAATAATTTTACCAAAGGAAAGTACAGTCATTATTTTAGAATTCTAGTTAAGAGCAGATGAATTCAAGATAAATATACTTATCACTTATTACTCAAAGTACATTCAATAAGCTTCCTCTGCATTACAGCTGTCTGAGCCTAATGACATTGGTGTGCCTACAACAGCACATTAGTTTGAATCAAGAAACTAAATCCCCCGGTTGGCCCTCCTTACTTCTTTCTGGTTTGCCGCATGAAGTGGTTTTAGAGCAAAAAACTAGATTATTTGGATGGAACTAAACCAGAGGACATGTTCCAGGCATACAGTGACAATGATCTTGCCACAAATTGGCAGTCAGTCTGTGGGAACAGACTACAACAAGCCCGGAGTGACTTCCCCTTAAACACACATAATGAGGACATTAGACCATTAGCTCGTTGGATTTTTAGCACCAACCGCTTCACTGAGCAAATCCACTCCCACCAGGCTGGTGGTGTAAACAGAGAAATTGGCCAAAGAACACAAAACCTAGAGAGACAGTAAATGATATACATCATCAAAACTGATAAACCTGTTTCTATTCAGTCCTCCCTTAATGATAGCGATCCAAGATATTGGAACAGTGTAACACAGGACTGCTCCGCGTTCTGCCTTTTTTCCATACGACGTGCCTGCTTGAATGAAATGCTTATTTTGGCTTGATTTGTTAAGCAGCAAGACTGAATGTCTGTCACATGGTTTTATCACTTGGCATTTACTACCCAGGTTGCACAAATAGCATTTGGCATTTTGCCACGAAGAACAGGCAAAGATATGGAGTGGTAGGGCGTTAAGGCTAAAATTCCTTAATGGCTGATAGTGGTTAAGAGGCACGATCTTCCTCAGAGATGATGCATGTATTATTTGAGAAGGCATAAATAAAAAAACCACTATCAGGTGAAGACATTTCAATTAGAATTACAGTTCTCGGGCAAATAACAGCCTGCTCTTGCTTCTCCCAGGCCCATCACAGGAGCCATCACAACATCTCCACAAGCACAGGGACACAAGAGCACGTGGGAACCCATATCAAGGACTCAGAAGAAGGGACATTCTCTCCCAGTCCCTGCAGGTCTGTCCCAGGAGAGTCTCAGTCCCAGTGTCCAGGCACAAAATCCATCATGATGTTCTGGAGTATCTATGGGAATGCTGGGTTTTGCTGCCTAGGGGTTTGGAACACAGTATGGGACACAGGGGAAGAGCATTTCAGGATTGCACAGGACTTACTATGGGATGTTTAGGGGAAGAAGCAAAGGGAGGGAAAGGGATGGATCTAGCTGATTTGGGAAGGAACAAGTGCAGGAGAATAGAAGGACCAGAGGATCAACTTTTCTAGTTAAGCAAATTTAACACCACTGGAAAATACCAGATTGAATTGAAAGGATACAATACATTAAATCATACCAGATTATCGTTAAGTTTTAAGAACTACATCATTTGGTCTGCTGGAGAAAGTGACTTGATGTGGTTTGTTCAGTACTTGTAAGCAACTAGCTTTTAAATGGGAAACGCAAATGGATAGTGTTTCATTTGCTTGTTCTGGAGAAAATAATTGGGAAATCCTTGGGAAGCCTTGCTGAGTGTATATTGATGTTCAATTTAAATGTGCCTAAAATCAGTAATTAATTTGTAAAACTTACAATTTCAAAATTTTCAATTTCAAATTTCCAAATCCTTCCTAATGTATCTTTTCTTACAAATTTGAGATATGTATTTTAATAAAGATAGTGTTCCTGCAAGAGCAAGGAAATTTGCAGTAATATCATGTTTAAAAAGTAAATATATGTGCTGGTTTAAACATACTCCCAACCTTTGATAGAACTGACTTGATTTTTCACATATAAGTACATACCATCTACCAGAATATCAGCACTTTTCTATGAACAGGTATTTCAGACTGCATCATGCCACTTTGAGTTACCGATGTTGAATTAATTGTTCATACAACTTAATTGGCTTCAGCACTATTTTTCTATTGACTATTCATGTCACTGTAAGAAGAGGGATATAGTGCTGTGATCAGTTAATGTTCATAGGGCTTGGCTCATCCAGAGCAGTCACAGTTTTTTGAAATCTCATGTTGAAGTCACTAAATTTAAAAAAAAAAAAAAGAAAAAAAGAAGGACCAGAGAGAAAACGTGAACTGGCACCTATGTTTCTCAGCATGTTCTGGCCTCTGTAATAGAGATCCCTTTGGCCTTAAAACCCCCAGAAAACATTCACACATCACCAGCCTTGGTGCTTTTTTCAGAGAATTATATTCTTTTGAGTTAAGGTTTTTAACTTGTTTGATATTTTCTTCTGAAATTATTTGGTTGTCACTAACTGTACGATGACCCTTTTTCATGTTAAATCACTGATTCCTTGCAATATTCGCTGCTTCATTTTGAATACAGTTGGCCTGAATGATAGCACCTGTTTATATAAGACCTACCGCTGTCAGACGTTACTGTCTATCAGTTGCACCACTGTCCTTCTGTTAATGCAAAGAGAATTCTATAAAAACAAACCCATCATGCCAAATGATTGTACTGGCTCCCTATTACTTTGTAGAGGCCCAGGACTATTTAAAAAACAACTTTATACAATGGGCTATTTCCCACTTCACTGGAAGAGAACAAAGTGCATCAAAGCTGTGGTAAACTTTGAAGTACCAAAGTGCCACCCTGCAGCTAACAATTTCTATAAGAATGGCTGTGACTTGAGTCTGATTTGGAAAACACACATGCGATGATTCAGATGATGGATTTCTGATAAAGAATATTTTATGCAGCACAAGAAAGGATGATATCAAACTTGCTCAAAAGAGCTGGATATCACATGATATTACATACCTTGGTAATGCCTTTCCTGCCTGATGTGCTGCTCTAAAGAGCTGTATTTGCCAGTGATTTAGGGGCACTCTGAGAGATCAAAAATTTTGTAGGGGTAAGATGCTGTGGCCACAGCTATTATTCTGATTTTGGGGAGAAAAGGAGTGGGGTAAAATGATCACTTCCCACTTCTGTGGAACTAGAAAGTATCTGGAAGGGATTGTTTCATGGTTATATTGACTTGTGGCAGACTGCCCCGGAAGAAACATGAAAAACTGTCATATACTCACAGGAGTTGACTAGTCAACACATGATCTAAGTTACATACATGGCAAAAGCTCCTTTGTGGGGTTTCTTATTGTCACTTCTCTCCACGTATCGCCTTCACCCTTGTCTTCTGCAAGCCAGCACTCAATGGGGAGACAAATCTCTTCATCAGAAAGAGGGACTACTCTTTCAAGTCTGACTTCCTCCAGGTACCAACTGGGATCGTTACCAGTGTTGTCATGGCCAATGCGGATTTTATAGAGCTGCCCAAGGTCTCTGAGATTAATCTGTAATGACCAAAAAGAAAAAAAAAGAAAAAAGAAAAATACTGGATTTTAATAACAAATTATAATGTTGTCTTTTAGCAATCCTTCTTACACTGGGTATGCAAACTAAATGTGCTGTTCATGTAACCTAGACTAATGAGGTTTATTAGAAAATGAATCCTTAGTATACAATGAATCCCAGAGCAATGAAGCAAAAACATATGGAGTAGTCTGCAAGCATGATTTTATTGACTTCAGTACCGTATTATTTAAAGTGACTAAAGGGCTCAAACAATTCAGTCTGGTTTTAGATCTCTTGACGGAATCCAGTTTATAGTGTTAAAATGTAAATCTCTCTTTCCTGACAAATAGTTTAATGAACAGAAGTACCTTCAGTCATTGCTGCATGAAATAATATATTTTGCAGTCCATACAGTTACCATCAGAAGAGCCCTATTAACTTATTCCTGCCACTTATCAGTTTGCTATGGCCCACTTTTCTCTTTGTCTTCTATTTTTATGTGCATTGGTGTCAGGGTTAACTGTTTCTTAAGTGCTGACGCCACACTGCAGCAAATTTAAACAATAAAACATGACTATGTCACGTTGAATACTGGAACCCTGAAATAAGAGCCACTTTGTTTTGGGCTGCGGAAGTTTTTTTGAGCAATGCTCATGGCAGGAACCTAAGCACAAAAACAGGGTTACCCACTCTCACTTTCAGTAGGGTGTTTGAAAGCTCATGGTATTGGGAAAAAATTACAGAGAACAAAAAATAGTTGTTTCTTTTACCATTATACCAATTCTGTACTGTTAAACATCAAAACAAAAAATAAACAAGCAAAGCACAGATTGATAAGCAGTTAATACCAACATTGCCCCAACAGTCTGAATCACCAAAAATGATGAACTAAGATTTGTGTTTGAAGGTCTGTTGCTTCTGTTCTGAAAGGTAATATTGACAAGTCTTCCCCAGAATGAGAGCTTCCCCTTCAGTGCTTTTTTCCTAAGGAAGACTACAAGGTAATGCTCCTTTGCTCTCCGGAACTGGTAAACATCAGAGACGCTAAAGACACATCCTTTTGACTCTTTTGTCGAAATCTTTTCCTAGGCAATGACACAGACTAGTGTAATACTGACATTTCTTGGTCATGAGGACCATTACAGAAGAGAGTCTTGCAGCCCTAATTAATCACCATTTCCTTGCATCCCGGAGGCAAGCCTGGCACAATTCCGTCTCATGGGATGATATCATGGCACATACGCTAGTGGTATGAAGTCTGAACAGAATCACACTCATGGCCAAAGCTGTAGGTTTTCCTATATTAAAACAGTATGTTAAAGTGAGAGGTGCTAACTGAAGGTATAATTGTAACATTAATGCAATAAAACCATGTGCATCAAAAATATGCTGCTAATACAGCCACATTACAGCAGCAGAGAAAAAGCTCTCAAACTAACCACAAATGTAGGCAGGACATAAGGTAAGTTGCCATAATAACCCTGTCACCCAGCACAAAGCAGAGAGCTCTGCTAAGGTTGCCTTACAAAGAAATATAACAATATATTAGGACTCTCATCCTTTTACTGTGAATTGAATAAAGTATATTATTGGTGAATAACAAAGGTGATGCTCTCCTGAGATCTAGGCACTGGCTGCTATTTGTGGTGCAGAAATGTTAAAGGGCAATTTAGTAAATAAAACATTGAAACCTTGTGACCTCATGCCCATGATTAAATCCTGGCATAACTCCTGTTCAAAGAGGAGTGTCAGAACCATCTTTGCACACTGCATTCATTATCATGACTCAATCAGGACCAGAAAATTGTCAAAGAGACACTTTTGTCTTCTGAAACATCTAATCAGTCCTTTGGCTGTGAAGCTAACTGAAACATTATTGATTAAAAAAAATCCTGCATATCTATAGTGGGTATCCAATGAGTTGGTTGAAATGTGATGCCATAACTTTCTTAATTATTTTAATTTTATTTGTCATATTATGTTGAATGCCTTTTTTTTTTTTTTTAGGAGGAAG
>VXAK01005065.1:107840-127023 GCA_013399435.1 Arenaria interpres
GGAAAAAAAAAAAAAGAAACATTTAAAAAAAAGAAAAAAGAAAAGAAAATAAAAGAAGCAATTCAAAAAAGAAGGAGAGGGAAATGATGAAACCCATCCATCACCATGCAGGGACTTCCTGTTACTGGATAAGCAACAGACCAATCCATCAAACCTAATCAAATGGAGTTTCAAGAAATATCAGTACAGAACTGAAAGCCCTGTCTTGACTGTTAGGTTTCTCCAGGAGCTGCTTCTAGTTGCAAGCAGTTCAATTAGATTCACTATAGTTCTGTTTAGCATCTCTAGTCATTGCTGCACTTGTGTCTTTCTATTGTCTTGTGTCTAATACTTTCTATTCATGTTTAGTCTTCACACTCTAAAAGAGAAGACAACATAAAAAAATTAAGGAAATGCACTAAGAAGGAATTTGTCTAAAGTGTCAAGTTAAATGTATTTGCTGGCTTTCGACTCCAGGGAGGAAGAGTATAAAGCATCCCTGTCTACTAGACTCACAAATTATGATTTTTTGGGAATGGTAAACTATGCAAGTCATATAGGTAATGGCATATTTCTGAGACTGAAAGGTCTCAAAAATAATTAAAAACACAGAACACTGCCAAACCAATAACATTTTTAATAATACCTCTGTTTCTGACTAACCGCTTATGAGTGATCTTGCAGAAGAAAAAAAAAATCATGTTTAGTCTTGGGTGGAAATTAAGGCAAGAATGTCAATGTCAGAAAGCAAATCAGTTGTATATGATGTTCTGGAAGACATATAACACAATTGCAAATTTAGTTTCAGCTCCTGTTGTAGTTTTGGGGGTTGGAACAATTTGTCTTGCTGTCAGATCAGGCATCACATTGGTCTCTCAGCGGTATTGACTTGCTAACACATTACTTTTTGCCAATCGAAATCCTGTCAAATGTATGTCAAATTTTATTCTTGCAGTGAAATGCAGATGAAAATACTCTCATAACATGGTAGAGGTAATTATATTCTTTTGCCAACATAAACACTGTATCTTGAGGTTGCTCCTTCATTTCCACCATTGACTAAATTGCCTTAAAACTTCTGCACGACTTGAACAAAAGCTGGCATTTATAAACCTACCCTCATAGCCAGAACATTCCGTAAGAAGTTGTAGAGTTGACTTTATTGCCCTCCTAAAAAGCACACTTACAAAATCTTTAGTCTAGCTATTCTCTACTACAGCACCATGGCTGCAAAACTAACATTCCATTTCATATGGAAACAGTCTGTCTGACAGAACTGCAATAAATGGCCATGCAAAAAAAAAAAAAGAAAGGATGAGTCCCAGGACTAAAACATCACCCTGGAAATCAGGCAACTAGATTCTATTTTGGCATCTGCCTTTGGTTCCCTGAGAAACATCACATAATTCACAAGACCTCTTTGCTTCAGTTTCTTAACTATACCACAAGGACAACACTTACATGTCTCTCTCAGGGACACTGCAAAGCTCTCTTCATAAATTTTGTGATCTCAAAAGAAGACACAAGTCCAAAATTCTGTATTTTTTTCTAAACTTTTCTGATCATTTTGGGTTAGTTGCTATTTTTCCATAGCTCAATTGACAGATCAACAATTATCAGTTGTAATTCTTCCAACTAACTTTGTAAAGCTAGTGGTTTTGCTCAAGGATAATGGGATGTCACTTACAGTTATCTGACTATCTCATATAATCATGCAATTTCTGTTGCCACTAGCAAAAGTAGTGCAGACAGAGAAACGGAGGAATAGAAACAAGCTGCTCAGTGAATATGTTGTAAATCTACAGAAAAATGTGGCCAGTATAATAAAGACATTCCTCTACTACACTGTAATTGGATGCTGCAGGTACTCAAACTTCCTAAAAGACAAGGACACATAGAAATAGAAGACTTGAAGTATTTTGGGATAGGTCTACACTGCCCCAAACAAACTTGCTAGAGTCCTAGGATCTGTACATCTGAGTTAGCAGAGACTGACCAGTCCTGCTTCTGGAGGCAGAGGCTGCTGCTGGTGGGCATTGGGCACTGAACCGCAGCATTTCAGCCAAAGCAGCAGCTTGAGGCTGATCTTTGTTGGCCTCTGCAACAGAGCATCAACAAAATCCTCAGACACCTGATCCTTGACCAAAGCACAGGGTCAAAGCATTGCAGAGGTTCAAATGTCTGTTTATTAAAAATACTAAAAATTGGTTTGCAAAGTTCCTTTCTCTCTGTAAATTCTTCAGCTTGATCTGGTAGAGTCTGGACATGGATGCAAACTCAAAGCCGTAAATTTTAAGAGATAACAGTTTGGGGGTATGAAGCTGCCATTCTGGTGTGGCTTACATTAGCTATGTATAGAACATAAATAACATGTAAACTGCTGCAGAGGTAACAAACAGGGGCATGGAAAGACAGATATCTCATTGAGGTAAAGGAATGCAGATACCACAAACATCAGACACACCTAGGGATCTTCCTAGGGATTGCCTATTAGGGGGTCTTCTGACAAATGCCAACCTCACTCTCTTACCAGCTAAAAGTTTTACAAAACACTTGAATCATCATTTACAGTTCACTTGTTGGTTGACTGTGAAACTCCTTCTGATGCTTCTTCTTAGTAACGTCATTATGAGTACAATGATAGCAGTAATTCTATTCTCTTTGCAGCATTTTTGTTCACTGTTACAAGCAATAATATCAACACTAATTACATTTTCCATTAGTAGTACCAATACGTATTATCGTAAAAACTGTCCACCACTTTCAAAAGGGCCACATTTTCAAATAGAGGTAGCTTTGCCTCAGCCACACCCATATTCTAAATGTTTACAAGCAGTTATCAAGATTAGCCTGCTAATCAATATGACTATATACTTTCCTCATTGCTACTTTTTATTTCTTGTACAAGCATAGGACAAAGTTCTTTTACCCGCCAAAAGCAATGGAAACACTTTCATTAGAAAACTTGGCCTTACTTTTTGAAATTGAAGCTTAACAAAGCTCTTATTTTACCTCTTGTCTCTAAGTATAAACTCAAATCCAGTTTTATCAGCAAGAACCTCTTCCTAAAGAGGATGCAAGGACTAAATTTTAATTCCATTTCTAAATGAGTTATGCAAATACTCTTTTCAGTCCCTAGCATACCTATGATATGTTGAGTGAAGTCAGTATGACCTATTTTCATGTACTTGAGACGTTTAACTAAGTGAAAAGTGAAGAATTCCCTGACTTAAGAAACTGTTTTGTGGAAAGATACTTCAATAAAAGGATGGAAAGAATATATGCAAGGACTCCATTTCTTTTTTATATAATGGAATAAGCAAAATAATGTCACTGTATTCTTGTTGTACAGAAAAAATCCCTTTGAAATAAACTCAAAAATAAACTCGACATTTTTGGATAAGTCAGTACTCCAGAAGCAACTACACCAAAATCCCAGTGTCTAACAAAACCACCAGAGGCTATGCTTGACAGAGAGTTATTAATTTCATGTACGGCCATCTCATTAACAGGATTTCAGAGAAATCATGTGCAGCAGCTGGATTCCCAAAAGAAAGAGAAATCATTGACCGCATTAGTTTAATTTCTACAACATCTGCATATAACGGAGAAATCCTTGGAAGTAGAAAACTTTTTTAAATTGTGAGCATGCATCTGGTAAATGTTGCCAAAAATATCATAACTAATGTACCGGTGAAGTACCCAGGGTCCACTCACGGTGCTTGCATTTTCCAGATGTTTGAATTCAACCAATGTTTTAATTGTGGCCAACAAACCCGACACAGTTACATACTGTCTCAAGAATTAGATGTCACAAGTGCTCACACAGAAACTTAAGATTCTCATGAAAAAGGTGGACACAGAGATATAAGGAGTAGAATTAAAGGCCAGACAAAAATCAGCATTATTTTTCTGCCACTTCATACTTGCTTTGATCACAAAAATTAGCTGGGTAAACAAGTGCTGCTCATTGCACAGTGACAGTTAAATACCTTCTTTTCCAGTCCACTCAAGCTCTTTTCATCCTGTAGCTACTCCAATATCAATACTCTCTCACTTGACCTTCCTATACAGGCTAACAATGTGCTACTATTCACTAAAATGGATGCCAATTATCTGTCACCAGGTTAATTAGAGAAAGGAAATGTCACACTGTTGTTACTGCTAAACTAATGGTACCAACAGACAGCTTGTTTTTTCCACCCTTAAGTACAACAAATGAGAAAATGTTTTAAGAATAAGCTCAGGAAGAATTGGGTTTTTTTACTGTGTGGTTTAATTATGCCAACACCAAGTATTTATCACATGAGTGTGTCAGTTCGTGAAAGTAAGCACAAAATTCCCACGCTAGGAGAATGTAACCACTTATATATCTGAGGTTTTTCTGAGTGATCTATGCTTTTCCAACTCAGAACAGGAGCATTTTACCAGATTGAAACTTTCCACAGTGTTTAGGGGGCAAGTTAAATCACTGCCTACCAGAGAATGTTAACTGGAACACTGCCTAGAATTGGCTGTATGAAAGCTCAACAAATGTCTGGCCACATAAGAAAACTTCAGCTTTACTTAACCTTCATGGCACGCATGCACATCATGCTAACCAAATGGTGCTGTGGTTGGACCTTATGCATGGAGAAGTGATGCATGGTAAGAAAGATTAGGCTGGTGGGCACATAATAGTACTTCAAAGAGTCTGAAGACACACGAAGATTCATTTAAGAAAAGAATACAGAGTAGTCACCCGTGGTGGGCTGACCTTGGCAGGATGCCAGGTGCCCATGAAGCCGGTCTATCACTGCCCCCTCCCCAGCAGGACAGCGGGGGCAGAAAATAAGATGGAAAAAAACTTGTGGGTCAAGGTAAAGGCACTGAAATTGAATACAAAGTTCTCTTAAGAAACTACTTTAAAAGGAAGAAACATATATACTCCATGCTGCAGAATTACTGAACAAGTATCACCATGTTCACTCACCCTCATTTCATTAAGTTGAGATGAATTGTGTTTTTCTCCAAGACTGTTTGTGAGTTTTTTACTATCCTTCTATACTGTTTTCTTAGAACAAGATAAATTTTGCTCCATGCACAGCCTGTAGCTGATGGAGACCATTTTACATAGTTCTCCCATTTATCTCAGTAAGCAATGAGGTTCATGTTGTTATCATGTACGTTTCATAGAGAGATGGACAGCTTCAAGTGGAGTTAAAGCCAGCAGTAGGACTGTTTTATGCTGCCTTCAGAGTATCTGACTAAAGCCTGAGTTTCTATAAGTTTTATTCAACTGTTTCTGGACCCAAATGGCCATTATGGCAAACAGGGACAGCTGGAAAATAGCAGGACACAAGCTATGCCCAGCTTTTAGGCAGCAGCAGTCCCATGGTTAGGAGAGCAGATAGCTGCATTAGAGATTGTGGTCACTTCTGCAATCTTCCCACTTGGGAAGAATTCGCACTGAGCTCATTACAGGCTTTTTTATTTTAACAATGGGAGAAAAAGCATGAAAATGGATTTGTTTCAACCTATTTTTATATCATTTAGTTTTTTCCCCACTGCTTCTCATTTTACTTTAGAAACCTCAGTTTTGACTGATGAAAGAATGAATATGGATCCAGGCTACAGGAATAAAAGACACACGGTGAAACATGACAGATTCTTACAATCTTTAGGGATGATTCTAAAGGAAGGAGTGTCAATTATTAATGCATAGATTATTTAAAAGTAGTGACTTTTTTTTTTTTTAACAGGAGGAAATCAAAATGAAAAACAATAGGGAAACTAAGTATAAAGCCCCCGTGTGATGCAATGTAGCATAAAGTGCACCTGATGAACAGATGAACACAATTCTTTACAAATGAGATATGTATAACTGGAAGAAAAAAGGCTGGTTTTAACACTGTAACAACTTCATCACAGGAACACTATTAAGTTTTATGATCAACTGTCTCTGCAAGTACTAGTAGGAGCCCTGCTTTTCATCTGCCTATATTACTCTCTGGCATTTTGCCCTGATAGACTATGACAGTGTTTAAAGGATTGTTTATACAGATGAAGAAACTTTAAATATAGATATAGCACCAGCTTTACAAGTTAGAGAAATGGGCTCATGCAGCAAAATTCACACCAGTCATGGGTTCCAGTTTCCAGTTCTCCTAAAATATCATGCATACTCCATGTCCCATGCTCGCAAATATTCCTTACAAGGACAGCCACCAACTACAAAAATAAAAAGTTAAAGTGAAGATTTTGAAGATTTCTCAGAGAAAAATCCAGTACTCTTGAGAGCTTAACATAGTGTTATTTAAGATAAACTTGACAACGTGTTGAGATCAGTAAGACCAACACTACCCTAAAGAGATTGCAGAGCTGATAATGAAGCAAACTTACAAAGCGAAGCATGGAAGAATTCTTCTTAAGGAGGGGCTAAGTCCTGATACTCTCATTAAGGCTAGCATATAATATTTTGAAAGCAGATCTACTGAACCTGTCAGTGCTTATACTGGCTTCATTATTACTAGAACAGCAGAACTTGTACCCAAAGGTATGGAATTATTCTGTATTGATGTAATAAAAATTGAGAGATTGTAGCTGGCTTTTACAGAAGATAATAGGCTTCCAGTCTCCTGCCTAGTTCTCTTTGACACAGAAGAGAATATTTGGCATGACCAAACATTAAAAGAATACTTATAAAAAGAATTTCTTTATCAAACTGTGTGTATGCTCATAAGAGATAATTCGCCATGTTTCAAAGAATGACGATGCAGAATGCAGGGCTCCAGAGAATATAATTTACAATATAATTAAAGCTTCAGTGTCTTGAGCAACTCAACATACTGCCAAAATCAGTGTTTTTGAAATACTGAGAAATACTCAGGGACTGTGATGACACCAGAGAAAAATGCAGGAAACAGATCACAGTTCTGATGAAAGCTGTAACTTATGGTAGATTGATATCCCTCTGTTGGAGGATGAATGACTCTCAACAGAAAAATTATGCCCTAAAAACTATGCCTGAATAGTAACAGAAGCAGAAAACCATAGCCTAGAAGTAGTTTCTTTGAACACACAGGAACACTTAGAGAGCTGAAAGGGAAATCCATCAAATTTAAATTCCTTTTCTTTCCCATTTCCATATTGCTCATCCCTGACTTTCCCACCTGGTAGGAAAAAATTGGTAAGCCACAATGGCAAATATAGTGCATTTTCCACACAACTATCTTGTGAGAACCTAGAACCCAAGACCAGTCAGATACAAGAACTCTCCCCCATCACACAACAACTGTAAATTGCCTTCAGTGAATTTCATGTGCTATCACCATATGGAAATCTCCAAGGGCAATAGTCTTGTTACATTCTACCCCTGTTACATTGAAGGTCAAACAGTTTTTAATCTAATTTACACAAACCTTAATCAGAGATAGCCAAACTTAATGAAGTTAAACCAGCTATATACAGCAATGCAAGCAACATCAAAATCAGGTTCTAGATGAACAACAAAAACTCAGCACTATATAAAGGAGCACCATTTGAATTACTCAAGTTTTGATAAATTTTTTTCATGATTTTTAACATTACTGAATATTCATTATTTACTTTTAGGTATCCAAGTTACTATGCAGTTGACTAGGCTTCCTATCAGACTACTATTCTTTATTTTTATTAAGATAATCCAGTAGTTTTGCCTCATTTTCTTTCTGCAGGTCATTTCTCTGTCATTTCTTATGATGATATCTGTGATCAAAGGAATTTAGAAATGAAATGGTATTATTTGTGGGACATGATTGTGCTTTAATTTTTCCATTACTTTAGACTGAACTCTTGCAGCTCCCTGCATCAGTTAACACCTTAAAAAAAATAAAAAAATCTGAGGTTACCTGGAGTTTAAAGACCCTTCAAATATGCAGAGCATCTCTACACAAAGGCTGCAAATCTTGGCCCATTTAGTCAAGATTTTCCCCAGTGTACTTAACAGATTAGACTAGTGTAATAGAAAGGAATAGGGACTATCCATTTTTTCTGCAACTCCACAGTTTTTAGCAATATTCATGTTATTACATGGTGCTCTTAATGTTGGAAGACTGGAGAGTTACAAAGTGCTGAAAATATTTAGAGAACACAGCTTTCTTTTGGAATAACAAAAAACACTGCTACTTTATTAAATTGAGATATTTGGGGGGAAAAATAAGGGAAAATGAAGCAAAATTACTTTGTCTGTTCTTTTCTTTCTCTCCCCAACAGCACTGACTGGCAGTTAAAATAGTGGTTTTGCGAAATACTGGATGGACAGTAATCTGGCCAACCTTGAAGCTTTGGTGGTGTGGTTAGAATTCAGGGAGAAGCCCCCTCAAGAACCTCTGAAGTTTAGAGCAAAATGAATTTATAAGTTTGATTACACAATTCAATTTTGTAAAAGGTTTAAATGGTACTCCTCAGTCCAGGTTCATCCCACTTAAACTGCATCAAAATGCTGTGCCTGGCCTCCAAGCCTCTTCCAGGCTTTCAGTGGTATTTCACCAAAGAAAAACATCAGGCATAAAGATCTAGATACACTGTAGAAGACCTAAGCCTGGGTGCTCGTGTGGATAGCCACAGATCATCAGAGCTCCTGGACCAGGTACCAGGGTCTTGCTCTGATGCTTTGAGAAACATACTGTTCCTTCCAAAGAGAAAGAAAACAAACAAATGTTCTGGGTAGCTCCCTCAATAAACTGAATAAATGAGTAAGAACTTGCTGTCAGACAGCATTAATCAGCTGAATAAATCATAGAATCATAGGATGGTTAGAGTTGGAAGGGATCTTAAAGATCATCAAGTTCCAACCCCCCTGCCATGGGCAGGGACACTTCCCACTAGAGCAGGTTGCTTAAATCTCCAAGATGATCATCTAGCCAGAATGATTTGAAAAGGAATATGTACATTTAATCTTTAGATAAGCACTGATTTCACCTTCCTGTTTTTATATGAGATAATCTTAAACTAGCATTATCTGCAAACTTTAGCAAGTTGGTTTCAACTGAAATAAATGTAATGGAGAGACTACCATTGGCTTGCCTCTGCAAGAACTTACGTATTTATACTTCAAACCTGAAAACAAAAATTTTTAAAAAATCAGAGAAACTTCCTGTCCCATCTGTCACTGATTCCCCATCATCTGTTTATTATGCATAAATTATTTCAATCTAAATGACATAACACAGATTTAATGATTGCAACAAGTACAGTCCTGAGGAACTAGAGGGAATTGTTGGAGTTGTAGGAACTTGGAGAAGCCCTGGGAAACGTCATGCTTCTGAAGCACCTCTCAAAGATGTCTCTGAAGAAGAGAACAATCTCCCCATTTGCTTGGAGAAGTAGGACATCGCTAGTCTAAACCACCTGAGCTAACCTACCCAGTGTGATTTAATTCTAGTCCCCAGCCATCCCCTCTTTCCTTCTTACTTTCTCCAAGAAAAGGTTTGCGTGACAGTGTCCTTCACTGGAAGCCTGAGAAAGCCCACGGAAGAATTTAGAGTGGACACTTCCAAAGATGGATATGCAACACAAGCCATAGCCAGGACTATCTTACTACAGCAACGCAAAGAACAGGCAAAGTTTTTTCTACCTCTGCAAATGAGCAACAACTAGTTAAAACCAGCGCACTGAGCAGATCCAAGTATGAAGCAGATTCAGAGAGAGGTATGTCTGGCTTGATGCGGTTCTGAATACACTTGCTGATTCAAATCTTATTATCAGAGAAGTCAGCCACTCCCTCAGAGGTACTTAAGGATCCTTACATATTGCTTTGAGTCCTTTTTATCACTACTATTACCGAGTTTTGAGAAAAGCTATTTTGCATATGTTTTGAATTCTCCAGTGTTTATATAACAGCCATACTATACCTTAAATGTATCTTCACTGCTGGGATTAAACAGCTGGTGTTTTCCACATCCCAAAACAATAGGACCAGAAGCTTTGTTTTCTCCATAAGCGCAAAGGGATACCGTTGCTGTTGTGCCAGCTGTTTCAAAATCCCCAGTGACTACAGTAATCTTCCAGTCTCCTTCTGTAAAGTAAAAAAATAAAATCAAATTCCTTTTAAAACTGGTACTGATATGTAGCAAGTTACTTGAAAGATATAAATAAAGACATAGTTTAGCCCAGGGACCTCAACTACTGCGCACCTAAGAGGTAATGATGCTGGGAGAGGCAACAGAGGATTGGCCAAATGCTACATCATTCAAACTCATCTTAGGCAAGTTGTGCAACTTGAAAGATTTAGGAGATTTGCAGCACACTAAAGCTGGAAATATGAACACAGCCTAGTGAGTTTTCCAGTGAGATTTCTAGCGACAACTCTGTGGGTCATTACAGAAAAGCCCAACCTCCAGAATTTTCGTTAAGGCAACACGTATAGCCAAGAAACGCAACAGGAAAAAGTATCAAAGCATCCCAATTAAGCACAACTTCCTCTCGTTTCATGTTGATGTGACACATCAACAAGAGCTCTGTCTGCTCAGATGGAGGCAGGACATTGAGATTAGCATGAAAAAAGAGATTTTTGAGAAAATACTGACACTAGCTGAGGACTCCTTAGAAAATAATTTTATATAAAATGTCCTATCTGCTCCCACATAATGCACACAAGTTATTTCAACATCTGAAAGAAACAGCTTAATATAAATCTTATTTTTTTTTAAAAAAAGAACAATTCATAATTGGAAAATGCATTTCTACATCTGAAAAGTGGAAATCACGTACTCTCCACCCCCCCGTATAAAACAAGTTCCACTTAGTGACTTAAATTCATCTTGGGCAAGACTAACAACAAATGAAATACCAGCCCACATTCACCTTATAAATAAATGCCACAGTGTACACTGCAATAGTATTAGTAGAAACCTGTCTGGTAATGCCTGCATGAATTAAATCTGTTGTCTAACAGATTTAATCTACCTTGGCCAGCCCCATTATCGCAGTGATTTGCCCCGCAATCACTTAACTGGAGAAGGAAATTTGGTCTCCTGTTTCCCAGATTTTTGAGGTCTGGCAGATGCCTGGTTTAGGAAGGTGTTAGATTTTTAAATACACACAAATACACAGCTGGGAATTCAGAAAACAGCAACAGCTCCTTTGGTCTGATCAATCAAACCTGACCAGCAGGTCGAGGGAGGTGATTCTCCCGCTCTACTCCACTCCGGTGAGATCCCACCTGGAGTACTGCATCCAGCTCTGGAGACCCCAGCACAAGAAAGACATGGGCCTGTTAGAGCAGGCCCAGAAGAGGGCCATGAAAATGATCAGAGGGCTGGAGCACCTCTTCCATGAAGAAAGGTTGTTGATCAGCCTGGAGAGGAGAAGGATATGGGGAGACCTTATTGCTGCCTTTCAATATGTAAAGGGGGCTTATAAGAAAGACAAAGACTTCATTAAAGTCTGTAAGGACAAGGAGGAATAGTTTTAAACTGAGAGAGGGTAGATTTAGATAGGACATGAGGAAGAAATTTTTTACAGTAAGTGTGGTAAGACACTGAAACAGGTTGCCCAGAGAAGTTGTGGATGCTCCATCCCTGGAAGTGTTCAAGACCAGGCTGGATGGGGCTCTGAGAAACCTGGTCTAGTGGAAGATGTCCCTACCCATGGCAGAGGGGGTAGTGCCCCAAACTAGAGGCTATTTGGTGCATATGCTTTTGGCTACCTAACTCTGAGACATTTGCAGTAAATCCACCTTGCGTTTCCATGAAACAGGTCCATTTTGACAGAGGGCAAGTTCTGTCAGTGTCAAAGCTGACCAGCTCTTCTGGACAGCACAAAGACATTTCTCTAACAGGGTCAGGATAAGAGTGCTGGGAACAAAACGTTCACTGCAAAACGAAGCCCATCTCCACTGAAGATAAGCCAGTTGGATATACACTTGGTTTACTCATGCTCTTTGTCATCTTTTCTTAAGTTTATGGTGCAATTTTTATCTCTTGCAACTTTTACTGTATAACCAGACCAGCACAGCTTAAATGACACAACGTAGGGATCCAGTTGTAGTTGTGGAAAGGACTAAGTAGACTGTAAAGGACAATCACAAAGTGATGAGCAGATACCAACTGAATGCCTTCTGAAAAAGGCATAGAAAGGAAGAAGAACAAATATCCTTGTGATCCAAAACAATGCTTATAATGGAATATGTTTTGAATATAATTTATAAAATAACTATATTAACTACTTGCCAGAGGGACACTGTTTAAGACAAGGTATTCTCACATGGGGTCTTCATGGATATTGTGATTGATATAATGAATCATGAATAAACATTTTCAAACTTTCTCCTAACAGCTTCTAAATTGTTGTTCAACCTATAGCAAGAAGCAGCACTTCTCACAGCTGAGAAAATGCTATGTGTTATTAAGAAATGTAATTTAAACTGTGCTGGTTGCAAGGACAGAAAAGTGAAGCTAAACAAATGTGGAATCACAGGTAAAACAGAAAATTAGAAACTAATAGTGAGAGCAAAACTATATATAACCCAGGAGAAAGAATCATTGTTTAAAACGTTAACTAAAAAAACCTGAAATTAAGATAGATCACCAATAAGTACTAGAAAAACATGAGTTTTCAAACAAACAGAGAGAAAATTAACATTATGGAAAGAAAAACAACAGAATAAAAAGAAAGCATAAATAAAGTGATTTATTGTTTAAATTAAAATGTGAAGTTCAGAGTTTACTAAAATATTCAAATAGTGTGCAACAATCAATGTTTTAAAACAAATGGCAACAAATTTATAAAGCAGTTAGTTCTGAAACAGAAGCAGTCTTCATTAAAGACAGAAGAGTAGAGCAACATTTACCGTTTGCTTCCTGCATTTTCAGCTGTTGAATTATTTGAAATTCTGCCAAAGGAAAAAAAGCCATTAATAAACGATCTATCCTGTAACATTAAAGAAAAGGTATGAGACATGAAAAAGACATTCTTTGATTCTAGCCAGTACAAGAAAACTTTCCTTCTCATTCATTCCCTCATTACTTCCTCACTATCACCTATACCCATTATACAATGCAAACACAAAGTGTGTTCTCTCAATAATACCACAAAGAAAGAAGCAAAATGGTTAACTCTGATATTTAAAGTGTAAATTCAGCTCCGATTCCTTCAGAGGAAAAAATTACAACTTACTGATCTTACTTCCATAGTTATAATAAACCTTACCTTGAGAGTACAGCTCAATTTCTGAATGAATTACACCTTGGGACATAAATGGAAGCCACCTAAGAATAAGAAAGAAAATAAGGAAGAAAGTAAGAATCAATCTTTTTTTCGCTACCATATCACTATATAACTGAATGATCCACATGTTATTTTCATACCGAATACATATAACAACAAAGGCTGTCTACCACTAAAATTTTAATATTTTATTTGATAAATGTGAAAATAGAAATTATTTTACTCCAAAAATAATTAATTTTTGTGCAAACATAAGAGCTGTGTAAATGTAAAATATTGCTGTGCCAGTTCTTAAGAGATTGATGTGGTACGATTATATTTATTTGTATAGCTAAACAGAAGAATATGGCACAACATTTTTTCAATCCTATGGATTGAGTGCTAAGTATAATTCGTATGTATCTATTCCAGTATTTCTTAAAATTGTAGTTCAGTGATAAAAACAAAGATGGAACCAAATATTACTCTTCCTTATTCCTCCTACAAATTGAGCCAGGAAAAGTACAAATGAAGGCTAATATTGGTTAGGTTTCTCAGTCACGTTACTCTAAGCTTTGGAAAACTTTGAAACCTTTTCATTCGGAACAAGTATTGCCAGCTCTTTTAGTTTCCTCCTGCTTGGTAAAAATCACCTGGTTTTCTACAGTAAAAAAAAAAAAAAAAAGTTCAGCAAGGTTTTGGGGTTTTTATTTACTTGGTCCATTCCCACAGGCTCTCCAGCAATGACATAAACCATTGAGTTTCCTGTGAATCCTGTCGGGAATCCAGTATAAGATGGGCAGGATGAGTCCAGAGCAGCTTTTGAAGGTTCCTTACTTTTTGTCTTGAAAACATTAACAGGCCAATTCATTTAAGAACTAGTCCCTAAGAAATAATTTTTTTCTTACTAGACAGCTACTTATTTATAGCACTTCTGCTAAAACCTGACCACACAGGTATCTTCTGCAATCCTAAATGCTAAAAAGTTTCAGTCTGTAGCTAACAAATATTGTGTAATTGAAATCCAGTGAGACCTGTTGGATGTGCAGAAACTAATATCAGATTTTCAAGTCAGATAAAACAATGATGAACTTTTCAGCATCGAAAAAAAATCAGTATTTTTTTATACCCTGGCTCATAAAATATCAATGTAAAATAAAGCTGTGTGGCTAAAGATTAATAAATTACATTTCAGAAGACCAAAAACTCCCCCCTCTCCTTGAATAGATTTCAGTGTTTCAGCTTTACATTTTGGCCAACATGGAAGCTACTCCTGACCCCACTACTGACCTATTTTAACCCTTTTTCAGTGGCAGTGTTTCCTTGTAGAAAAGTTATGAATGAAAAGAAACCCAGTCTCTGTTTCTTCTTGACAGTGTCTGTCACTGAATACTTTTTGCTGATCAACATCTGGTGTTAATTATCACAGAACTAATACAGCAAAGTGCCCTGACATGCACTGTCCCTCAGCTGTGCTACCCACTGGGGGACAGCTATGACACAGTTGATCTTTCATGACTGAGGTAGGCAGCTGGCCTCATTTCTCTGTAGAACTTCCTATTAGGAAATTTTACTTATATTTTTTTACCAAAGGTAGCAACCTCAGCTAGCAACAACAGCTGATCTGTATCCAAATATACACCAGAGAAATCCTCAGTCTTATCCTACTATTTAAAAACATGTTACTGATTGAAGAAAAATCTCAGTTGTAGAGAGCTTTATAAAGGTGAGAGAGCGTCTTTATTCCTGGTTTTGAGGATGTGACACCACGACTGGCCAGAAGCTGTTCAAGGTTATGAAAAAAAATCATGAAAATCCAGAAAAAAAAAACTATCCATCCTGCATTCATTAAATAATATTTATTAAATATGATTAATTTAATGCCATTACTTCTAATGCCTTGACACATGGTCACATTGTTTCTCCATTTCACTCAAATGATGCACTTGCCCATGAGATACGCTGCAAAAGTGGAAACTCCAAATGTGGGATTACCATAATATTTTTCCAAACATTGAAAACGCAATACTTCACAATTGACTTCAAAGATGCTAGCTTAATAACTTAAATGGAACAACTACAAAATAATTCTGACTTTTGGGTATTACGTTTGTCTCTCTAGCAATGCTGTTTTTCATAAAAAGAACGAAAATTCTGAACGGCAAACGCGTTATCTTTCCCATTGAGAAATACATGTTAACTTAGAAACTTTTTGTGTGCTTTATAATTCCTTCTTGAATAGGTCGGTGACACTTATAGCACTGATCCTTGTATGATAAGGCTGCACTGTACAACCTAGTAGCACAGCCACAATATAAGCATTTAGCCTTTTATACAGACCATACAGCTTATTAACTCAAACAATCTCTTCTGGAACAACAAATTTTGTGGATTTTATGAAATTGCAAAATAATCCAAATTTTCCCTCTCCTGGAAAATTAATATTTAGCTCATTTCCTGGCATAGTACAGTTAGTGATATATATTTAAGAACATTTAGGAATATCCTTGTAAAAGCTACCTTTCACAGTTGAAAACGTATTCCAAGTTGTTCTCAGCTTCTCTGACGATGACTTTATCACAGTACCAACACTGGGACTTGGCATTGGCCTCGCAGCGCAACAGCACCTTCTGCAGTTCTCCGAGCGATACGGCTTCCACTTCAAAAGCGCTGATCTAGAAGACAGAGGAGGCAGCACTCCACAATTTGCCACCACTAAGAAAGTCTGAAAGTTGAAGTATTTTAAACGCCTGATTAACTCGCACAATGTACAAAGATTCCTTTTGTTTTTAACAACAGCTGGACTGTATTCAGAGCGGTTGGATCTGAAAAGTTAAATGTCTTTTGATTATGTAGCAGAGTAAATGAGAAAAGACAATTAAAATCACACTGCAGTAATAATCCCAAATAAATTCGTCCAAAATGCTGCACACAACACTTCACTATTGTTTCAATACCTCTCCGTTCATAATTGTTCTTCCCTAGGTAAAAACCAGTTAAAGCTACTATTTCCTTTGCCAATATTTATTTAAAATACAGACTCTCTCGTCCTTTTCTCTTTTTGGCTTTCCTCTGTTTATATTTTATTCTGCTGGAAGATACTGCAATCTGACATGCCACTTTCCCCTCGTTATTCATTTAGGCTTGTGCTTCCAGTTGGCAAAGATTGTTTTCACAGGAGCATGAAGCTGATCAGGTGAAAGGTTCAGGTTGGTAATTTTCTGCCACAGTAAAAAGCAGACAGCTTTCTCTCTCCAAACATAACAGTCCAGGTCACACTTCTCAATAAAAGAAAAAAGAAGGGAAGAACTACACTGGAAAATTCATATCTGTAAAGTTCTCAATCCTTAGCAAATGGCAGGATTGAGACTGCCTCTGGAACTTTCGTTCTCCCCTGTGTATATGTGATATATGATCACAAGCTATTCTCTCTGAAGGATCCCTGCCTCAAATTGTGCACAGGCAGGACTGCAGCTTTTTAATACATCTTTTTATCTTCATTATCTTTATGACCCTATGCATTATTTACTGCAACCACCCAAACAGTTCAGTGAAGCAGAACTGATTTCCCCAGTGACTTCACTTTTGCACTTTTTCAAGAGTACCCCAGCTTTCTGCAAATGCTGAAATCTATTTTTTGAAAGGCCATCTGCGTAATGTCTCATTTTACCTATACAGTTAAAGAACAGAGATTATTGCCAAAAGCTGTCAAAGATGCAAAGGAGTTTGGGTGTTCAGCTGAAAACCAGAGGGATTATTTTATTGGCATATTTAGCATTTCAAAGAGCTTACTATGTCCAGAGTAGAATTGCCTTTGAACAAAATTCAGTTACAGCTATTGTTGCTCAGGAAATTTAAAGTGGTTACACAGCAAAACAGAAGCATACAAAAAGTGGTCACTTGGGGAAGCTTCACTTACGTGGTTTGCCCAGTATCATGTAGAATATCTGTGGCAGAGATGAAAATCAAGTTGTCAAATCATTTCTCAATCTGCCTCTGTCATAAAATGTTATAACCAGGACCTGCTCTGCTTCTCGGTACAATCCACTGTGTCGTTCACCCATTTCCATAACAAAGTGCACTTTTAACCAGCCCCCTAGCCTCTGCATAAATAATATGCTGAATTTACTATCAGTCTGGCTAGAATAATCCACCCAGGAAACCCCTCTTAAATTCTGAATTTCATTTGGAATAAAACTTTAATACATTAGTAATGGTATAAAATATATATTTTTAGATAGTATAGATATCGCTGAAGTTTGCCAGTGAGTCATTGTTGTTATACTTTGCATTTTAGGTACTGGTTTTTATTTTCCGATTAAGTGTTCCACTAACAGCTTGATACCATAACAGTACCGTAAATTGTATGTTACACATACGAGTGTTAATTTTCAATAGTTTACAAAGAAAGAAACACGCTTAACAGAAGGTGATAAGAAGGCTAGTGGCAGAGCTGAGATTAAATTCAGTAGTTCCTGAAATTCAACCATAAACTACCGCAGAAAATCAGGATGATGTATATTTTACTTATGGAGGACATCAGAGGTAATTGAAAGAAAAACGACTGTATATCTGCCCTGTATTAATCACAATACTATACTATTAAACCTTAAAAGAAATACATAACAAACAGTCCTACTAAGATCTGAAATTACGGAACAATTTCTGTGCACTTATTAGGAGCCAGCTGTAACTCACTATACCTCGACAGAAAATGTTTTAAATTCATAGGCAGCTCTTGTCATCATAAGGAGATTCTTCAAACTATTTTTCTTCCCCTTTTCCTGCCTGTGTTTTCACTTATTCTAGTCATTACTGGATTAGTAGAAAATTACTTTCCTTAGTTCTTAAAAATTATTTTTATAAACTTCTGTTATCTTTTGTATTAGGAACCTGTTAAAACCCGTATAAATTACTTACATTTACATGGCTAAGCAAACTGTTCTCCAGACTTACCATTCCCCTCTGAAATGTCACTGGTATACCAGATTTATGCAGAAGTCTTAGACCGGAATCTCCTCTTTTTCCATAGATACAGAGATAAACTGCAGAATCTGTGTCAGCTTGTTCCAAATCACCAGTGTAGACATAAACGTGGTATAAAACAACTTCCAAAAACAACCAAAAGAAGAAAATACAAGTTATGTGTAACCATAATTCATTTTACTCACTATTCTAGCTTAATGGAAACAACCCCAGCAAGTTTGATTTGCAAACAATCTTCTGGAATATACTCCAGAAATCAGTCTAACTATCTGTTTTGAAGATTGCTAAGACCACATTTATGAGTGAACAGCAAATGGAATATAATTCAGATGACACTGATACTGAAAATCAGGCAACCGATATGTATTTACATAGTAACTGCACAACTCAAGTATGCACATACCTGGATAGATGGGTTTTCCAGCTTCCACTACTGGAAGTTCACAGACAAAATCTCTGTCATCACGATTCTTTGACAACCATGTGTTTGCTGGAAAATTCAGAGTTTTCTTGCTCTTCAGATGTTGCAGTGTCACCTAGAAAAGAAGCAATTCCAACTATGACTTAGTTCACTCTTTCCAGTGCTTTGCTTCTCAACAGCAAAACATATTTTTGGATATCTTTCCTCTAGCTCAGAAAACAATAACATGATCAGTAAATATGACATACAGAATCGCAGTATGAAAACATTTTTATTTTGGCTACTACTTCGCAACTTGGGTCATGACTAGGAAGGATCTTTTCTCACACCTGTGGTATTGCAGCTGAAACTGCCAGCCTCTGTTCTTTGAAAATTCCCTGGACTTTAAAATTATTTTATCATTGGAACAAATGAGTCTGTAATCGAAATTTGCTTTTTGGCCATAAGAAATGTCACCTATTTCTATCAGTGAACCACCTCTATGTAACATTGTAAGACTGGAAACTTCCTGGTATTTGAGGTTAGGTGAGACTGAGCTTTTGGAAGATGTGAAAAGACTGACACATTTTTAACGTTAAAGTGAAAACAAGATGAAACTCATCATCTACATCCTTCTGAACTTTGGCAAGG
>VXAK01005067.1:6018-18362 GCA_013399435.1 Arenaria interpres
ATTTGGTGAAGCTCACACTGTCATGACAGCAGTTGACAATAATAGATAAAGTGTTGTAGATAAGAATGAGGTTGATACATTTTACATGAAAGCCCTAAAGCAACTGGGTTTTTAAATCAACTATCTGGCTGGGACTGCTTTCATTTTGCTTTTTAGCACCTCATTAGGATTACTGCAATTTTCCTGTGGTACTAAACTGCTGCCCCAGTCACAGTTCATTTTCCTCTAATGTCCAATTACCCTGTTGTCTACTGAAAATTATCATATTTTCATTCCACAATAATTTAATTAAAATATTTCATTCTAGAATATAAATCAGCAACACAGAGTAGCATCACACAGCATCCTCCCGTTACAGATCCATGGCATCCTGGGAATCAGCACAGCTGTCATGGCTTGTGGGGAACACCAGGAGAGTTTGTGCCATCAGAGAACACCACCAGGCTGAAGTTATTATGCTGTTTATCCCTTCCTTGCTTTTAAATGTCATTGAGGGCCCTAGGCATTTTTAGGATTCTTCAGTCCCAAAGCAGTAGCAGCACCTCTGCAATGTACCCAGAAATCCTGGATGAACTTTCAGGTTCCTCTGCCTATGGCACAGGACACTCCTTTTGGACTGGTCTCTCTTTAGGCTTAGAATTGTGGTGCCTCTCTTGGGCACAGACACTCAGCATTCCTTTTCCTACCTGTACAGACACCAAAGCACAAGAAGTTTCAGCAACCTTCAGTACTAATACCTGGGTTTTGCAAACAGTTACTAGCACACATAGGTGTAGACAGATGTAAAATCCCACCAAAATCAATGGGTTACGTAAGATAGTGAAAGTCTTTGTGTTGACATGGAAACACAGGAGTATTTGCAGGATGAGGAAAGCCATTGTATTTTTTTCTTCCTCAAGGACTAATGCAATTATTAGTATTTGAAATACTTTTCCCTGACATCAAAAATTGTTCTTGTGGACCCCTGCCTTTTCGGAAGAAGAACTATTTAAAAGCTGGGATGAGCTAGCAAGCCAAAACCAGAGCTTTACGCACTCTGGTTCCTGTCATTGAAGCAGAACATATGGTCAGTCCACAGACCTCTCTGCCACCAGGTTTCATAAACACAAAATGAAGACCTTACATTTGTGAGGCAAATCTCAAATGAGAATCTTTTGAGAAAAGTATTTAGGAGAAGCTCAATGCCAAAATATTTCAATAAATAATCTTTTTTAATGAGGTTTAAAAGAAAGTGAACTAGAAAGGTGAGTCTCCTAGCAGGAATATCCATAGGAATCTGTGAAGAGCTTCAGTAGTTGGCTATTCTTTCTCATCAAAGGGAGCTGAGACATTCATAAAAGAACATGAGAGCATTAGTGTCTCAGAATCTTAATGCTTTTGTCCAACATATTTATTACATTATTTTTCATAATACAAATGGGATAGGTGTTCTTTGACTGCAACTTAAGCTACAATCAGAGTAACACTGCTGGTTCTTTATTACCAAAACAGTAAGCAGGGGTAAGCACTAAAGTTCTGCATCCAGAGTTCATTTTTGTAAAGGTAATGTCTTTGAGGAAAGAAAACCATTATTCTAATAAGTAGGGACTTTTTTTTAGAAACAAATCTTCTATTTGATAAAATTATATTTCCTCATCTATTCATAGTATATATTTATTCATAGTCCAGACTGGAATTTGGGGAGGATCTGTGTTCCTTTTTAACATAGATTATTTTCAGCATTCATTAAATTCAGATTGTGTTGAATACTTTTCAGTGGAGATATGAATTTTGATGATTTTTGTCCTCTTTTCCCTTCTCTCTTTTTAGTCTAGGTGGTCATGATGGAAACAAATCCATAAGAATAGGTAGATGATGAATAGAGCTGCTCAGTGATTGACCAAGGCAGTGGTCAAAATCCAGAGTACCAAATCAGCTCACTGCGGTGACGATTAGCACACTATAAAAATGTTGACTGATGAGCACCTTCTATTCTTAGACTCCAACACAACATGACATTTCCTCAAACCAGGGCAATTGAAATATGAGACTGTAGAGTGAACTTGACATGTGGAGGAAGGCACATACTGGAGAGAAAGGAAAAAAAAGAAGTAACAAGGGGTATTGTGATTAGGCTCATGAGAACTATAGTGTATGATACAGGTAGTGCAAGTGGTTATTTTTGGGTACCCAGACTCGAAGTTAAATGGATGCAATCTGGACCTTAGCAACGCCTAAAACTTCCAGTTGCTTACCTAAGAGAAGAAGACCTATATATGAAATACCGATGTCTGTAGTCTCTAGTATAAGTAACATTTTAAATGCCCCCAAATACACAAACTTACAGAAGTCATGATTTCATAACTGATTTTCCAAAGGATTATGAAGTCCCACAGTATCAAGCAGTTCAGCTATGCTGACTTGTACATTAACAGTCCCAAGAGTGCAAGTCTGGCATCTGGTTCCGTTTTGGAAGATAAAGCCTGAGTCACCAGCAGATCCTGCGCCTTGCCACTGCACTTCACCTGATAAGTTCGTATTGCCTCTGGAATCATCTCAAATAATAATTACTGCTGCTGAAAAAACCACAGTGAATTACATTATGTAGTTAGTTATTTGCAGGCTAAATAGCATCAGTAAGTGGACAGAATTATAGGAACACCATGACTCTGATATCACCAGTAAGAGACCTAAGAGAAATCTTTTTTGTAACCTACATACAAACCTGTGAGGAACCAGATCTTTCCAATGCTACTAAGCTGGCAATCTCATTCATGTCTGTAAGCATGCTGCTGCATGTTGAATTGACACTAAATTAAATAATATCCCACATGCGATGAGTTGCAGACCTGTATGCCAATGTATGGCTGAGGTAGTAATTCATAACAAATAAATTATCACTTGAATGTTTAATTTAATCTCACCGTCACTCTGGCCCTTCCTTTTCCTTTTTGGCATATAAACCTAGCCTGAAAAATAGACTGTTTTGATTAAACAGCATGTGCATTTGGTTTCTATTTTGTTTTGCCAAAGAAGAGGTACATGAGGGGAAACACAAAACCTTACACAAAAGCTGTTGCAAAGAGAAAGATTGTATTCTGTAACTTTTGAGCAGAGGGCAAGTGTTAGTGAGCTCTGATTGCAACAGGAAACATTCAGATTGGACGTTATGGAAACTTTCTAACTATATAAGCAGTGAAGCACTGGACCCTGTGGAGTTTCCATCCTCAGAGGCTGTAAAAAATAAGTTGGCTAAACATCTATCAAAAATAATGGGGGTATAATTGATTTTACTGTGGGGCACACAGGTGACTAGATGACCTTTCAAGGCCTTTTCATCCCTGTGACACCGTAATTCTATGAAGCTGCTATTTTTAGAAAACACCTCATTGTTCCATTCTATCTTAGCAAGGAAAGCAATCATTTTTTTACAAATGCTCTATCCACTATTAGATCACATATAAGAACCACAGGGAATGAAACTGATTTCTGTCCTGGAACTTCCAAGACAACTGCAAGTTAACTGCAAAAATAAATCAAATACAAGTTATCAGTGCCACAGAAACACGGTGATTATAAATGAATTACCAAACAAGCACCAGGACCTGTGCAGTATACATGTGGCACCACTTCCAAATGCAAGGTAGAATATTCTTTATAGTTTAGGCTGAAACCCTTCGGGGTGTAACCATGAAGAAAAATGCTGTGGTTAGCTGAAATGATTGAACTTCTGCCGATACGGCCAGGCAGGTTACTGTTTCACCAACCTGTTCCACCTGTCCCTTTGGAGGAAGGTATCACTCCTGCAGTTCAAAAGTTTTTCTGATTGCTACCTATCCTGCAATCTTTAATTATTTATGTAAGTGAAGCTATGACACCTAATATTCCTAAATGATGGGATGGGGGTGTCTCATGTATGGCTATTTTTGCGTGAAAGGAGAGGACTCATTTTTTTAACTCCCAAAGTGTGAGATCAATGCTTAAATCGCAACCCCTTTTAGGCTGTCTAATTGTACACTGGACACACAGCTGGAGCTGTTAAACTGAAGAGGCAGAAGTAAACAAGAAAGTCGAACATTACAAAACCAAATATGTCTCCTTTAAAGCTCTAATCCAGTAGGACTTGGTTTCCAAGCCTTTGCTAGCCAAAATTTGCCCTGTTGTACTTTGATTTATGTTTAAACAGTCAACAGAAAGTATTTGAAATTATGATACAGAGAATGTAAGATTAGAAGTGTTCCACAAAACCTTTAACATTTGGAGAGAAAAGGTTTTTTCTGAGCCAAGATGGCTCTCAAGAAGAAACAAATTATAGCTCTGCACTTGACTTGCTTTCTGTGAAGTATCGTCCAAGCACACACACTTAGGTATAATAATCTGCTATGTAATATACTGTTTTATTTAGCAGAAAATAAAATGTGACCTCTTCATTTTAATGAAGAGAGACCTGGAAAACTTCCCATAAATGCATCTTTTCTTGTAGACAAATGTGAGGACAATACAGTACCTAGCTAATCAAGTACCTTAAACCTTAAGGCTCCCGGCTTTTAAATCATTCCTACTGCTCTTCTAGTGACATCACAAGAAAGTGCTGCCAACATCACTCCTTAGCAGATAATAAAAAACTGTTAGCCAAGGAGAATTTTGGACACGGTGGATGTAACCAACATCTCCTAAGGCAGGTGGTTTCTGAACGTAGCTACCTGTCCTATTCGTGGAAATTACTCTCACCAGGACGTTAGGAGATGCTGCTGGATTTGATGACCTCTCAAAAGCTGTCCTGCAGAAGGTTTTTAGGTTGGTCAAGAAGAAATTAAAGGATTCCAGATGTTTCAGAAATGTTTGGTTTGGTGGAGCCATTTGATGACAATGCTATTCACAGCTCTCAAACAGGGAAAATCTAAATGAGGCTACCATATCAAGCACTCAGATTTTGTGCAGTCAGCTTCAGACTGACTTTAAAAGAACAATTTTCAGAAAGTACCTGACAGAAGGAAAGAGTGTTAAATAATCAGGAAGAGTGCTTTACAACAATATTAGGTGGTGAGGACTTTTTTCTAATTCTCACAAAAGTCTAACAACTGTGTCATGATAACATTGGATTTTGTGCAATTATTCTAGTCCACATTCTCACACAATAGGGAATAGTATTTCATGGGTGTTGATAAGTACCAGACATCTTTCCAAAAGTTGGGAATAGCATTTCAGATAATCATCAAAAAGTACAGATGCTTGACCAAATGGATGTGAAACTTTACCGGACCATTCTCTCTCACTGTGCTAGATCAGTTACAGAGATACTCCATTCCTCTTTCTCTTTGAAATCTTGCAGGAGTGAGGCTTCTGTCCCCAGGCAGAGCTTTGAGTTCAAACTGCTTTTGGAAGAAAATCTGCTTATAAAAACCTAGACCAAAGTAAACTCAACCTGTTCTGCAGTCAAAACCCAAAATCAAAATGTCTTTCCATGTTAGAAAACAATAAAATTATCTGAATCTTAATGTTACAGCGAACTTCTTACTCCTGTAATGGGATGACCCTAAGCCTAGCTCCAAATATCCTTACTGAGCTTCATCATGGGTCAAATCTGGATAAGAATCTTGTTTTGAGATTTAGAGCTTGGTCTTCTCTCATTAAAAAAAAAAAAAAAAAAAGAAAAGTTTGGATCAATTTCCAACTCTACACAAATCACTTGTTTGCCTCCTTCATTTATTTAAATCCCAATAAAGCATGACAAATTGGATCAACTGTTTCACAGGTAATCGTCTCATTGAAGATCACCCACTAGTGCTTCAAAAGCATCTGGCTGAAACTCAGCCAATCCTTTCATCATCTGTAGCTCACAAGAATACTATGAAAGAGAGAAACTAGTGCCAACAAGGTGGGAGATGCCAGAGCTTTTATGACAAACATATAAAGTGTCAATTCCTAATGAAAAAGCCTACAGCTTTTAACAGAGAATAACTTTTCCATAGATGTTGTATTCTGACAAATGTATGTTATAGATGAGTCAATGATTTCTATTAATTATACAGTCTAGCGTTTATAAACTGTTCTGAGGACGATAAGCTTTAGCCAGCTCTGTAGGATTTTAGGCTAATATAACTGCCATTCCACTAGTGGTGGCATTCTTGGTTTTTTTCTTGTCACAAAAACGATGGAGCAGAAACTTGGACAGGAATCCACTGCCTGGATTGGGTCTGCCAAGCCCATATGCAGGCATGTTGCATGTCTGTCACAATTAAGATTCTGCTCAGGGCAGGCAGGAAAGGGAATTTCAGCTGATCCTTGTGCACAAATGAGAGGGTGGGTGGATCAGATGTGGAGGGATGGGACGGAGCAATCAGTGATTGGATATAAAGGATGGGGACTTCCAGATCGGAGCCAAGCAGCGAGGAGGGAAAGAAAAACACGGTTTTGCTTCCAGCCAGACCCTGGCACTCCTCCTTCCTGTTACTGACTCACATCCAGGTCCTCATGTATTCCTCTTTCAGCAGAGACGCAGGTCTAAACATCTCCCCATGATCCCTGCAGGCTGCTTGTTTCTGCCCTCACCCCTCAGCTCACCAGGGCCGTGCTGCCAGGGCTCAGTTCCCTGTTTCCTCACCTGCCTCCTTTGTAACCTTGGGAAAGTCACAAAGGAAAGCGATCCTGATCCTCAGATTTAGGAGGCTAATTCTCACTCTCTCTGTTTCTGTGCGTGGCCTAAAGTCTGTCAGCCTTGTCAGTACAGACAGGCTTGGTCTCGTGCCAAAGCCAGGAACACTAGGTGCCTTGTAATGAGCCTCACACATGCCAAGGGGATGGGTGGAGGATCAATGCGAAATGCTGATGTCAGGGGTGTTTTATGTCTAACTCAAAGGCTTCAGCACTCAGCTTGGGATGGTCACAAGCTAAAACACTAACCCACACATTATTCATTCTGCAGTTTCTCAGAACATCCCTTTGTGCGAGAACGTCGCTTTTGTACTTCAAAAGGGACAAAAGAAATATAAATGTCATTAAAGAAGATGTCCTTAGCATTCTCAGCAGTGAGAATAATTCTTAGAGCAGGGTAACTAGAACTTGATTACATTTCAAGGGTGGTTGTTCATGTGGAGAAGATAATGTTGATGCTGTTTATATCAAGTCTCAAGGTGTAAGGGAAACCTTGTTAGCTAACAGAATGTGAATTTCTAGAGAAGCAGAAAGCAAATACTATAACTGTTTACATTTCTATTAATGGTAGAAATAATGGTGGGGATCTCTGTTCTTCCAGATACTGTGGAAGTTGTGCAGAGTACACCACTTCCAAACATGCTTCTCAGCTGCTTACCATTCACAGGTAAATGGTTTAATTGGTTTAATCCTGTGGTCAAACTTTAGCAACCATCTTTTGTTTGTGTCCACAAATAGCTCTTATCTGGAATACACACCGTACTTCAGAGTCCCTGAATATTTTAACTTGCTGATGTCAAAGATGTTTCTTAGTACCAATGTTCCCCTTAGCTGAAACTGTGTTGTTTTTCTCTTGGGTCTTTCTTGTGTAAGATATTGCAAAATATTTCTTAGGACAGTGTACAACATTAGAGAAAGTTATTTTAGAGCAACAGTCTGCAAAGTGGGGTGCATGCACTCCAGGGGGTGCACAAGATGACCCATTGTAGTGTGGGAAGAAAATACTAGAAACTTGGTAGCACATGTACATAACTTAAAAATATATATAATAAAATTATATATCAGGAACGCACACTTAAAAAAGTTTGCAGACTGCTGTTTCAGAGCACTGTCTTCTTGCATTGATGCTTTTTTATTTCCGATATAGATTTTGACTTGAAGTGATACTGTACAAAGAAGTTTACTGGAGAGTTTTACACTCAGATGCACCATGTTTCGGCTCTTTTAGTTATCTTCAAAGATTCAGTACTCACCTACCTTGCAATACATCTTTAATGGCTGGATCCAAAGAAACAGTTCTTTTCCCTGCTTCCAGGAAAATGATTGCTTGCAAATACAACATACAGAATTANGAAGAGACTGAAAGGAGTTTTTTTGACACCCTGGCCACTCTGTGCTGAACAGTTTTAACAGGCGTGCTTAATGATTACCCCACATTTAAGACTGCTGAATGCAGAACTGTGTTTAGCAATAGTTTATGACACATTGTGGGATCTTCACTACTTCTGCAGGTTTTATATAATTCTTCTTGTGAGGGAGGGATTTACCTGGCCATAAATTAACTAACTACAAGATGTTGTGGTACTGTGAAACTAAACTGAAAAACCTCCTGTGGACAAACACAGAGATATTCAGCGAGTCCAGCGCAAGCTTGTAACTGGGAGCCAAGCACAAACATTACCTACTGACTCTGCAGGGATGCTGCCAGCTGTGCTTCTGTCTTCCATCCTCAAGACAAATTTGTAGTAGCTGAATTTTCTCTTGGGTTTCACAGGCTCCTGTTCACATATGCCCATGAGAAATCAAGCCTTCCTTCACAGGCCTCCGCTTAAAACTGTCTGAGAATTAGCTACAAACTGTAGAGGTACTGTGGGCTTCCTTCTTTGCGCAGCTACTGTTTTTTATACAGCAGTAACCTCCATCACATGTGTCTGCAGCTATTTCAGATTTAAGTTATATGCAATTTTAGAGGTACATCAATGATTCTGTTTTGTGTGGAAACATCTAGACAACCAACTGTTAAACTTTACAGCGTTTTTTCTCATTTTATCCTACCTGTGCCTTGCTTATCCTGCTGGTTGAGACATATGTCACTGGGCACATAATAATAGAGGAGGAATATTTACACTTTTCTAGAAGATTGTAATCTTCTAATGTGTTGGGTTTTGTTTTGTTTATATGGTTTATCTGGACAATGTGTTGACTTTGTTTAGGCCTACATAAATTCTATAAGTAAGCTAAAAGCAGAATTTTTCTGATGTAATTACCGTGTCTGTAGGAATACTCTTCCTGAGCAAATGCCAAATGACAGGGAGCCTTATTAGCTTCTGGATCTCCTCACTTCATAGCTCCCCTTAGCTACTGACTCTGGATTTGGAATTGCAAGAAATCCCCAGATCTACCCCAACTCTGTCGCTAAGAGAAAGCAGAAAAAAAAGTCTCTAGAGATGAATTTCCCGTAAGATACAAGAGACTTCATATTTCAATTACGAGAATCGGTTACAGTGGTTCTCATTTAAGCTATTATTCATGTAGTCACGATGCTACGCATAAGGCCTAGGACCTTCACAGATTTGTTGGATATCATGTGTCCCGAATCACACCAAGGCAGGTGCTTGTCTTGCCTGCTGTGGTAACTCCTGCAGTCCCCACTCAGACTCCAAGCCTGTGCAAACACAGATGGCACTTGCCCCAGAAAATTTATAATGTAACAAAACCTATGTTCATAGTACTGTCCGTAGATGCAAACATAGACATGGCCATGTATTAAGCCTAGGTTTGACGTATTATCCTGAACAGGTTTGCCTCTTGATGAAGGGAATAATTTTCTTTCTTTTTTTTTTTTTCTCATCTTTGCACTTTTCATGGAGAGCAGATGCTTTGGGCTTTAGCACACACTGCTGCTTTCTAACTGGCCTGCTCCCAAGCACTCTTGATTTTCATGAAACCACATCCTTCTCAGTCTCTCCATCATGAGAGGGCTCTTGTCACTTCTTCCCTGTTCAGCACTGGTTAGCCTGCTGCACTTAGCTCCTGCCCTCACCTGTGGAAAGGCTGCCTCTTCATGAGCTGCTCTCTCTGAGTTTTGCCCAGGGAATTGTTTCAGGAGCAGAACTGATGAGGCAGTGATGGAAGGAGGGTATGAATCCCTGTGAGGATCCTCCCACAATGCTCTCTCCCCGGAAAAAAGAGCATGGGTAAAAGTAAATGATGTAATAGCCTTTTCTGCCACAAAGTGGAAGGTGTAACTAAACCCTATGGGACACAGATGTAACACTGAAAAGGCAAAAACCTTAGCAAATCTTTAAGATACCTTGATAAAAATTAGTGGCTGAAAAACATATGTTGCAGAGTGGAAACATCAGTGACAATGGGCAATCAAAGTGTAAAGACAGCAGGTGAGGCACCAGCTTGGATTTGTTGAATTAGGCAGGCGTGTGGGCCAAATTAATTTCTGGTATAATCATATAAAGAACAGCAGCCCACCAGCTACCAAATTTGTCTAGAATTTCAGATCACAACAGATACAAAGGACAAAGAAAGACGTATTATTGGTGATATATCAGCATACATTCGAGAGATACATTTGAGAGATTCTTATTAATATCTGTGAATTAAGGAATAAAACCACGATATAACGTAAAGGATGGGAATTAATGAATTAATGAATAAAACAAAGGTATATAATGTAAACCACTATTATAGTTGCAGTACATGTCGTACTAATAGCCTTTACTGTTGATATTACTAATCGTGTATCTACTGTCATCACCAATAGTTATTCATTTGCTCACCTCTTACCCATAGCCTAAATAGGTTATAATATACTGCGTAACTTTTATACGTTTATACACAAGACTAGTGGAGAAAGCCTTTTGTCATGGCAAGGAAAAGAATTCATGCATACATGTGCATACATGTGTCTGTAGGCATACATATATTTTTTTCCCCTAGGGAGGTGACGAAAAAATCATACAAATAGTTTCATAGCTTAATTTTATTTCCAGCAGCTTCAATAAAAGGAAACAGAGAAACAGTGGTGACAGAAAAAAAAAAAGAAAAGGGTCTATTTGCTATTGTATTTGATTGCTGGAAAAAGACAAGTGAAATTTCTGTAGCTAATTTATTTTGCTACAGATATTTCTAGTTGGTACAGCCACATCCTAAGCAGGGGCAATTGCCATAGTGCCATTGACTTTCAAGTTGCTAGTCCTCGATCAGTCTAGTAAATGGCTCCTAGTTAAACGTGATTAGGAGTGATTCCTGCAGTGATATATTCTAAGAATCAAGGAACATACTCAGGATTTTTTTGACTTCTGCAATAATAATGAAGAAACAGTTCCCCTCGTTGTTTGGTCAGCTGGGATCCCTTGTCTTCCCTGGGGAAAGAATCTGTTGTGGAGTTCCTAGTGGTCAATAAAGTTCTTAATTTAAATAGGGTGATGGGGGATGTAACAGAAGGGATACAAGAGCTATCAGTCTTCAAAGCATAGAATGCCGTTTGCTCTCAGCTTGATAACATATTAACAGGCAGTATGGCTCTGTGTGCAATTTACACACAAATCAGCTACAAATTTTGAAGTACTTTAACATGGGATTATTTGATCCATAGGTGCCCATGACCTGTGGATTTCTAATAGTATCTGAAAAAAAATGTAAAAATTCTGAGCATGCTCTAACCCTATTTACGTATGAATCCAACTATTAGGTTTTTAGGAAAGGGTTAATGAAAGGACACAAATATGTGTAGCTAGCAGAGAAAGGCACAGGCTAAACTTAAAGTCCACTGGATACCTGTAATGAGATTTTTGGCTAAGGAGTACTTTGAAGTGTGTGACGTACCACTGACCGGTTGTGCCGTTCGCTGACACGGGTGGAAGCAAGAAGTATGGCCTTTTGTTCTGCCATAGAACAAAGCTAATCATAATTGATTATGCCAAGTCAATGATATCTAATTATACCAACATCATAATTAGGGAAAATGCTCATTAACCTGGGCAGCAAGTGGACTTAGAAAACCTGTTGTGATCTGGGACCCACCAAGGTCTGGTTGCCATCAGGACCTCCATAGTGACATATCTGACAGGTGAGCCCTGGTTATCCACCTCGGATCCTCCTAGAAATGGCCGTTGCCTCCTTAATAGCTTAAATGTCTCATAAAATGGGCTTGTGTTCAGATTCTGGATTGTTAATTGCTGAGGCATTCTATTCTGGCAGTCGCTCGGCAGGACAGAGTGGGACAAGCGTACGCACAGCTAGGTCCCTAGCCTGGCTACAGTCTGCAACTGGTTCTACCACAGCAGCCTGCTCAGGGAGAAAGATAAGAAGAAAAATTAACTGGTCTCAGACTAACCCAAGTACTGAAGGTATGAAGAACCTCATTACTTTAAAAGTAAAATAGTATTTGGTTCATCCTAGGTATTAGCGACACTGAAGACCCTCTCAACTCATTCGGCACGAGACTTAAGCAGAATTTCTTAAGGGCGGGCAATTCTACTGAAAATTCAGGTCCTTTGAGCCCCCTCACCCTGCAGGCGTCAACCTCCGGATTCCTGGAGAGGGGACCACACGGGGTGCTGAGGGGGGCGCGCAGGCTGCGCGGCGGCGGCCCGCCAGGGGGCAGCAGGAGCCCGCGGAAAAAGCGCTGCCCGGCGGCGCGGCGGGGCAAGGGGCCGCTGCCCCGCGGCCGCCCCGGGTATAGCGCTCCCCCC